>VXBX01008231.1:521540-603141 GCA_013400415.1 Scytalopus superciliaris
AAACCACAACACCCCCCCCCCCCCCCCCCAAATAAACTCTGCAATATATTTCCCTTTTCTGCAGGGAAACAGAGACCTGGGGCTGCTTTCACGCCCCACCAACACGCCACCCACCCGCAGGCAGCCCAGGCTGGGGGAGAATGGCAGTGCAGAATCAGGAAACATTCTGTTTCCAGCACCATTTCCATCCCTCCCCACCTTTCTGTCCAAAGGAAACAGCAGCCCAGAAAACATGAGTGCTGCTTTTAATGAATGCTTTGTCCCTATTTTATTGCACTGGGGGGTTTTTAGGGCTTTGGGGGTGGGTTTTAACACCCATTTATTTCCCAAAGGCCTCAACATGGATGTTTGTGTGTTAGAGCAACCTGGCCACTTTTACTGGAGCAAAGAAAAGATCTGATGCTGGATAGGAAGGAACTACAGATGTGCTTGCCTGGGTTTGCTTTCATTTGGTTGTTTTGGTTCAGTCTGGGCTTTTTCTAAGCTGCAAACATCAGTGTAGAAGTTGGGACAGTATTTCTAAAGCACTTGGAGCGTGGTCAGGAAGGATTCTGTGCTTGTCCAAGCTGCCAGGACAGACCAGTGGCAAAGACAGCTCCAACCCCCAGGTCCTGCCCTGGCAGCCAGAACGAGCGTGAGCAGGGGGGAGCCTCTGGGAGAGAAGAAAACGAAAGCACAGCACTAACCTTGTCTGACTGTTTTAAAATTAAATGTCTGGAAGCCTCCCGTGAGTGCAGAGGAATCAATGACATCCACGCCGTACTCACTCTGACTGCGCCTGTACAGCGTCACGCCGACCACCAGCACGGCCACCGCGAGCACCGCGGCCCCCAGCCCGGAGTACAGGGCAATGTCACTGGCGGTCTCGAGATCTGTGGGGACAGAAGGAGGGGGGGGATGAGTCGGGAATGTCACCTGGAAGGAGCACAGGGGGGGCTGTGCAGACACAGGCACGGCTGGAGGCAACCACTGGGTTGCATTCTCAGCCCCCTCGGAGATTCATGGAGGTGTGGAAATGAGCCCTCAAAGGGAGTGTGAGGATCTGCAGCCAGGGAGGGCTCCAGCAGGAGTTTTGTCTATTGCTGCCTTCCAGGGACAGGTTTGAATTCTGGAGCTAATCCTGGAGGTCACCAATCCTCTGAAAAATCTGAGTGAAGATTCCCCTTCCTGCCTCTCAACTCGCTGTGTGAGCTTTGGTGTGAGAAGGAACACTCCATCCTCCCTCTCCCAGCTCGGAGTGGGACTGAAGACATCCCAAACATTCCTGGCTTTAAAATCAGGCTGGAAACTAAACCTTCCCTGTGACTGCACCCACACGTCAATTTGCAACCAAGTTTTCTACAACTTTTACAGCAGAGAAGAAAGAATTCATTGCTCTGACAGAACAGATCCAAACAAAGCCTGCAATATTCCTTAATTTTCAATCCCATTATTCTAGATCTACTGGGATTTGGGACAGTGTAGCAATGATGCTCAATTACTTGGCAAGTACCCTTAGTGGGTCCTTGGACAGTTCTCTTAATGCCCAACTGCAGTCTGGAGGAAAAGAGCCATGAGTTCACCCTGCACATCATCAGTTCCCTGCTGGGGGGGCTTCCCCTGGCACGGGAGAGGCCCTGGGAACACAAACTGCATTTATTTATAACAAACAACACTCACAAAAAACAACCAGGAAATCCAGACTGCTCAGTCTCAGTGAATGAACTGCACTGTACAGAAATAGGGTGGAAAGTTAAAATCAGCATTTAATAAATAGCCAATTACCAAAATTACTTAATTACCATTTGGGAGGAGGCTTGTGCTGTGCCTTTCTGCACAAAGTCAGATAATTTTATTTTAGCTGAATTTTTAAAAAGCGAACATGAAACTTCAGACCCTTGAGATGAAAGAAATGAGCACCTATGGCAGCATTTCCTTGGCTCAGCACTTTCTTACTGTGCAGGATTAAGTGTCAGGGAACTGAGAGCACCCAGAGCTGAACATCCCGGGCAGGGGCTGAGCACAGACTGCTCCTCACCCAGGGAGATGCCACGGGACTGGCAAACCCAGCCCCTCAACTGTGCCCCGAGTGGGCAGGAGCACGAGGGAGCTGGGCTGGGATAAGGCAGTGGGGTGGGTGTTTCAGCTGGGCAGGTGATCAAAAGTAAAACAAACTGTTTGGGTCAAACATCCTTCATAAACACCCCCCCTCCCACCTCCCACCGGTCCCTGTCAACTCTAAATACAAGATTCCAACATTCCATTCAACCCAAACCACATTTTTTCAAATCAGTTTTACCAGAACCACTATTTAGCCAAGAAAATTCTGTTGCATTCTCAAATGACCTCAAACTGAAAAGGGGTCTGCTTTAGACACATTTACAACCTGCTGAGAAGGAAGAAAAACAGCCACAAAAATTTGCATGCAAATATCAGCTTTGAGAAGAAATCCACCTTCTGTGGCAGGTCAGGACAGGAAATCACATTAATAAACTTGGAAGAGGCTCTGATCCAGCTTCTCAGAACAATTCAATTGCCACATGGTTCTTCTAAGATTAACTACTAGAGATGAAGATTTCTTTTCTAAAGCCCTTTCCATGTTGTAAAGATTATTTGAAGCATTTTAGAGCGAATTAGGAATTGCAGAGAGTCAGCTGTGGGCTGACAGTGGAAAATGAGACTAAGGATGGGAGATGCCAGACAGGACAAGTGGAACAAACTCACAGCTCAGGTCAAACCAAGACAACCCAAAATCCCAATCCAACACCTCAATCCCACACTGGCTTAGCTCAGTTTTATCCTCTAGGACCAGGTGTAGAAAGGGAAGTACAGAAACTAATTGCATTTCTATTTCTTCCCATTTTCTGTTCCCAAGTTACTTTGTTGTTACAGGAAATTAATTACAATACTATTGTTGACTTAGTTTTTGTGAGCAATTAGTACAATGAATAAGACAATAGAAGGAATGTTATGGATCTCCAGTGGGAGGAGAAACCCAACAGCAAGTGGGTTCTTTCCTTTCCACAGAGCCAGAGGGAGCTGTGGTTATTGCCCCAGAAAGCATCTTTAAGGCTTCCATTGTGATCATTACTTTAAAACAGGAAAGTGCTGAAAATTTGAATTACCTCTTGTGAATTACCTTCCTGGGATGATAAACTGCACAGTGTGGAACACGCAGAAACAACCTGGCAGGAAAAACTTCCTGCCACCAGAACAGCAACAGGGAGAAAACACTGGAGCTCATCTCTTGCCCCCTTGCAAGGGGCAAACCCACCCCAAACCCAAAGTAAGAGAGTTCAGAGGCAAAGGATCTCCTTTCTAGCATTTACAAGACTTTAAAATAGCTTTATATTAAAAGAGAAAAACAAGAGGGATGTGCTGTTCCTTGAATTATTCCCATGGAACACAAACTCCATAAGAAAGAAGACCTGCTTTTCAGTTTAGGGTATTAGTATTTCTTTAGAAACAATTGCTGGTTTTTAAAAGTAATTCTAATCTCTTAATCTTTCTGTCTTACAGAGAATTCCTTTCATGGAAGACTAGAAATGAAGAAAAAAAGGAAAGTGTGGGAAATTTGGGGGAGTGGGGTAAGTTTCTGCTTTTATGTTTTCCCAGAAGGGAACAAAGTGAAAAATAAACAAACTAGAAAAGAAAACATTTATAGCCAACCAATTACTATTTAATGAGCTGCATCCTCCCAGCCCAGAGGAGGGAGGGACTCTGGCAAAGCACCACAATTTTTATCCATTTCAGTTCCAGGATCCATGTTTGTGGTAATTGCAGCCTATTTTTCACTCCACCTCCTGACACTGTTACACAACATTTATTGAAAGCACATTTGATGGTAATGAAGTTTCTATTAACTATGATTAAGTTTCATAAAGCACCTGAAGATAATTTAAGATGTGCAGGAGCAGAAAATGAAACATTTGGTTTAGTACATTAGGAAACGTAATTGATTAAATTATCTCATTTACAATAAGTGCTTTCCAGGAGCTGTGCAGGGCACACACTTCCCCCTCCACCAGCAGGGTTTGTGAGGAGATGTGCAAGGTTCTTCCAGCCCACCCTTCCTGGTTCTCCATCCCTCACTCCTGGTGCCCTGTGGCGGCCGGGGGTCCGTTCCCTCCCGGAGCCAGTTTTGGAGCACGAGGATCAGGAGTCAGAGACTCATGTTAGAGGTTATTTAGTAGAACAGGTTGTTTCTCAATTATCTTCATAATTGGCTTTGATTTTGCATCACTGATGAGTCATGGAGTCCTGGACCAAGTCCCTGTTCTGCTGAACAGCAACGAGCTGTATTTTATGTCTCTAACCCACAGCTACAACGGAGCCCTTGAATACTCCAGGTGTCCTGTGAGCTAAATTCAATTCTATTAAAGCTATTTTCTGGATAAACCAGAAAATCAAATGATTTGACTGATATTCCTTCAAGATTCTCTACCAAAGGGGAAGGGCACGGATAAACAGGAGCTATGGCTGTAGGGACTGACCAGGGGAGGACTCAGGGAGACACACACAAGCCCAAAGCAAAAAAGCTGAAGCACCCAAAGCAATCCCAGTATGTTTTTGAGCTCCTTAGCATTGACTTTGGGTATCCTCACAAATAATTAAGAGCCAGGCCTATAAAAATCCTGGAATCACAGAATCAATAAGCTTGGAAGAGCCCTCTGAGACCCCCGAGTCCAGCTGTCAACCAGCACCACCAACCCATATCCTCAGGTGCCACACCCACACGTGTCCTGAACACCTCCAGGGGTGGGGACTCCACCACCTCCCTGGGCAGCCCCTTTCCAAAGCCTGACCACCCTTTTTCATGAAGAGCTTTCCCTAAATCCAACCTGAACATCCCTTGGTGCAGCTTGAGGCCAGCTCCTCTCATCCCATCCTTTGTTTCCAGCTGCCCCACCCTCCTGTCAGAGCAATGGGGTGCTCAGAAATGCCCAGAAATGGTGACCAGACACTCTGGGCAGGGCAAGGCACAGAAACACCTTCAGCGGGTGAGACACCAAGGCTGGAGGGAGCTGAGCAAGGTCAGAGCCAGATCTGAACCAAGGAAACCAAAACCTGTGCGAAACTCTTCGTTCCTGATTACAAGTGCTCAAGGAGATCAATTTTCAAGACAATTCCTGCCGACAGGGCTCCCAGTCAGGCACAAATCGCTAAGGAGTGATCACCTCTCTGGTTTCACACCAAGCCTGTGATCACAAAGGTGCTCAGAAGATGCTTTCAGAAGATGTTAAAGCTTTCCCTAAAACCTTCTGTCATACTCATCTCCTAAACAAATAAACCGAATGGCAGAGAAGATGAGAAAAATCATATTTACAAGAGAAAAAAAATAACTTACTTTGGGATTTTATTTCATGAAGAGGTTTTTTATCTGAGAGAGAGAGAAAGAGAGAGAGAGAGAGAAAGTTGCACTTAATAAATTTATATGGAGCATATCTATTTCCTATATTGCTTCTGTCTCACTCTATAAATGAAACATTTTCTCCTCGTTTGCTGACAATATGAATATTTTATGTTGTCCATATTTTTCTCTGCATCTTATTTTTTTTCTAAATCCCTTTCAGGATGTTTCTTTGCAGTAATTTCTCACTTGGTTAATTCAAGTATTTGAATTAGCGCTATTGGATGCTGTTATTTATTTACATCTCAGCAAGAAGGAAGTTCAATACTTTGCAAGTGGATCACTTGGCAAAGAGTCAGTTCAGAATTAATGATTTTTTGTGTGTCTGATAAATGGAAAGGTGAGTGATGGACACCTAAAAGTGACTTAGAAAACATAAAAGTGCACAGTTTATCCACATTTATGTGCCTGAACACACCAATAATCACATCTCGGGTGTATATAAGAACATACAGAATCAATGTACCACCATACATATGCAAATCGAGGACAAAATTGGCTTTATCAGGACTGCATCTCTCAAAAATGGGGCTTCTCTGTCTCCCTTTCATAAGCATTTGAGGTACCATTTATAACCTAAAACCTGACAGAGGAATCCTTGGAAAATGGATTATGGTGCACCTTCTACTGTTTTATTGTGAAAATCATCAGTTTAGTGATGCCTAACCCAAAAGGTTGTTGGGTTTTGGCTTTGCCAAAAAGCTGGGTGGGGTTTTTTCTTTCCCTTCTTGGGGTTGTTTTGGGTTTTGCCAGGAAATTATGTACAAACCCACCAGCTAAGGGGTGTCAGAGTGGAGCTCTGCAATGGAACAAGCACCTTCCTGCTGCCTGCAGCAAAAAGCAATGGGATGGAAAGGCAATTCCCACCTAAAATGGGAGATTGCTGGATCCAGGAGCCTGCTGGCAATACTCAGCATCAGAGCTGGCTGCAAAATGGAAAGTGAAATTATTTGTGATTTATGATGCATTAGTAAAACGTGTTTGTAGTTGGGCTGCTTATGGCCCACTTGTTTGTTTGTTCCCTGGGCACTGGGAAAAGAAATCAATAGTTTTTGAAGTTAGAAAAAATAACTTTAAAGCAAAGAGATAAAAGTAAAACAAAAAACAAAACCAAAAGCCAAAACAAAACCAAACCCTGCCTTTTATTAAGCAAAGAAAAAGCTTTCACCTCTGCAAGAGAGAAATCCACCGTGGAAAAGGACACTACTGGGAATGTTGGGAGGGAATAAACACTGGAAGAACAACTGTGCAAGAAACCAGTGAGTTACTGGGATTATGTGGAGTCAAAGTGACCTTTGAATTCTGAGTGAGTCAATCCCCATTTCCCTCCCTGGCAGCCCTGACAATCTTCCCTATGTAGGAAACTACAGATAATTCTTTCTTTGCATCTAAGTTTGTATCTGTTCAACTGCTACGAGTTTGAGAAGAAATTCCCTGAAAGGAAAGCACTTCAGGCTGGTCAGTCGGGATCCATCCAGAAAATCAAGGCCCACAGGAAGGCCAGGGATGTTCCTGTGTGGGACAGGGTGTTGTCTCTGGGTTACTCCCAACCTCTCCAGTCGGGGACCAAAGAAAGAACCAAAGGACTGACCCTGTTTTAATCACCATTTCATTTCCTGACTCCCCCATTCCTGCCAAGGATCAGCGTTTCCTCTGCTGGCTCAGGATCAGCCTGATGCTTCCCTGGCACCCTCCACTCTCATCCTCACTTTCATTTCAGCTCCTATTTGTTAACCAAAGAAAGGTTTCATTTCTATTTTTGCCTCACCAAAGGAACAAAGTTAACAAGTTGGGCCTGATAAATAACCTCGAAGAGATTAGTTTTCTGCAGCACAGTGCTGCATTTCCTCCCCAATTCCCCACGGGATGAGAGGCAGAGCAGGAAAGGCACATATTGGAAGATGAACAGGGGAAAAAAAGATTTTTAAAAAATAGGGTAATTGCATCAATTCCTATTAGCTGAGAAAGCAATTACAGTCCTAAAAATAATTTGATACAAGTATATACGTGCAGCTCGACCCATAAAGGAGAAATAGGATCACACTCAGAGGGGGAAGAAACAGGAGACACTGAGCACTCCAGTCCAGCTGGATCCACATGGAAACAGTGCTTGGAGCAGAGAGGGAGGTGTTGGATGGGGCTTGGAGCAACCTGGGCTAGTGGAAGGTGTCCCTGCCTGTGACAGGGGGTAGAACAAGATGAGCTTTAAGGTCTTTTCCAACAAATCGTCCTGGGAATTTTACAAGGCAGCTTTTATCTTTCTTACCGTGACAAACAGTCCTGCCTTAGGGAATACAGACACTTCTTTAAAAACATAGATGATTTAAAAAACAGTATTTAAAATTAAAATAATATTGCACTAGTGCCATGTCTGTGAACAGAACCCCAAACAACCAGATCCCTCTCCCTTCTCATTTCATTTGACCACTGTGTGGATTCTTTGATCACATAAAAGCTTCAAAGGGCTTTATCCCAGAGTAGTCCCAAGGAATGCACTCCTGGAATTAGCAGCAAATACCATGGTGGTCCTCAAAGAACAGCAATAAGCTCAACACCATCCACTGACACCTGAGAAGGATCAGACTGACAGTCAAGTGATCATTCACTGCTCCACAGGACAGGAACAATCCCAACCTGTCTGGATGAGTCTGGAGTCTGGATGAACATCTTGGAGAGAAAGACTCAGAAAGGAGACAGGACTGGCAGAGTTTGGGTATTTCCCCCATTGGAAGGAGCCACCACCACCAGCTCAGGTGGGTTTCCCAACTCTCAGTGCTCCACAACTACAGCTCATCCCAGGCCTTGGCTCCTTCCACACAGCCAGAAGAACAGGCACAGCCCTGGATCTGTGCCCCTGCCCCTAAAGCACAAGCTCAAAGTGACACACAACTCCATGCTGTGAAAGGATGTTATTTTTGGGCTGGAATCCCAACCTGGGAGCAGTGACCCAAATGGAGCCACCTTGTATTAACTCTGGTGAAGCCAGAGAAGGAGCCAAGGATGGCAAATCAGCTCCTGCCTGTCACAGATGATGATCAGTGTGCAGGCCTCAGCTGTGCCTTTTCATGCCCCTTTCCACATGTCCTCCTGCCAGCCTTCCCATGGAGATGCTAATGTGCACACAGGGATGGACTGGGGATTCATCCAGCCATCTGCAGGGATGGGCACTCATCAGTGTATGGGGAGGAAAAAGCCCTCAGAAAACACCATGGGATCACCACATCAGTCCTCAAAAGCTGAGTGGGTGGCAGCACTCCCAAACTCTCACTAGTTATTCTTATTTAAATTTCATTTATATCCTTTAAAACTCCAAAGTTCATCTGCCTGACACCTCGGGGCTGCAGAACTGTTGTGTCACCCTGAAATTTTAAGTAGAGACATAGAGCAAGAGTGCTGGGTGCTCCTTCCCACCAAAGCCCAACAACATCTTATTTAAGGTCTCAGCTGAGGTGTAAGTATCTCTGAAGCCTGAATAAATATCCAGGGCGTTCTCTCTGCCATTAGGAGAATATTAAAATCTCAGGGCAAAAAAGAGAGCTCATTTTGTTTAGGAAAGGAAGGACAATGCAATACCATAGAAACAGAGACAGAGGACTAGTTAAACATAAAATCAAACAAAGCAGACTTATTCCTGTTCACATCTTTCAGCCCTGGCACTCCTGATTCCTCCCACAGCTGCCACCCCACCTGCTGAGGTGACAGTCCCTCCACAGGGACAGGGAGCAGGCTCAGGGCAGGAATGAAGGTGCCAATTCCCCCCTGTGTGGAGCCTGCCACAGCTGCAGGGCTCCTTCCTTGGCTCCCACTTGCTTGCTGATGGGAGCAGCTACCAAGTGCCAGATGCTTTCCAGACACTGATGAAGGGCAAATCCTCTCCCAGGGAACTGCAGATTTGCCTGTATTTAACTTGCGTGTTAAAGGCAACAAATGGAGCAAAGTCTGACCTTGAGCAGCTCCTGCACCAGGAGTTTTTGTGTTGGTGCAAAGAAAGGCAGGAGGCTGGGGGGCATTCTGTGGACCAGGTTGTGGTGGTCACAGTTAGACATTGCAAAATATCTGCAGTTTTAGAGTCATCTGATCATTCACAGGCACAGCCTGTGCTACACAAACCCAGCAACTCCAACTCTGCATTTCAAACCTCCAACCCTCCCTTTCCGCAGCGGCATTCCAGCCCCCGGTGTGCCACATTCCCAGGACTCCAGCCCCCCTTTCCATGCCACCCCCTGCTCAGCCCCAGCTCACCTTGGATGCAGAGCCCCTCGGTGCAGTTCTCAGACTCCTGGCCCAGCCCCTCGCAGAACTTGCCCCCGTTGCGGGGAGGGGGAGCGATGCACTCTCGGACCCTCAGGTGCTCACACTCGGGGCTGCACACCGACCACTCGCTCCACACCTCCCAGCTGCCATCCACTGTGGGGGAGCAAAGCCAGCCTCAGCCCCCACAGGAACACCCAGTTCACAACTCTCCTCCGTAACCCCACGTTTAATAGAATTGAAAGTGAAATTTTGCCAGCTAAATAATACTTTCCAGTGAGGTTCTCAGCTTAGTTTACTGTGTTTTTCTTTCCAGCATTCTTAACATCAGCTCCCCTTTCCCAACCCCCCACCCAGTTACATGGTCTGTCACGCTGAGCCGGTTGCTGGTTTGTTACTGGTTTGTCAGGGTAAGTCACAGCACTGACACACCAGGCAGGTCAGGCCATGTCACAAGTGCTCAGGCTCTGAGCTCCAGCCTAAACAAGGCTGCGAGTATTTCCTACGTCCTTCCTCAGTGGGCTCTCAAAGGACAACTCTGCAGAGCATTGAGAGCTCCCCCATGAATGCAATACCCCAAACATCCATCAGGCTGTGACATCCCACCCACCCCTTGGGCTGTGACATCCCAATCACTCATCAGGCTGTGACATTGCAGACACCCCTTGGGATGTGACATCCCAACCACCCCTGGGGCTGTGACACCTCAACCACCCATCAAGCTGTGACACCCCCGCCACCCCCAGGGCTGTGGCACTCACCGGGGCAGAGGGAGGTGCAGGTGATTTTCTGCACGGACATGCCCTCACAGAAGGCTCCCCCGTTGAGTGGGGCAGGGTTGGTGCAGGTCCGGGAGCGCTTCTGCCAGCCCCGACCGCAGCGGGCATTGCAGTTGGACCACTCAGTCCACGACGACCAGCCCCCGTTCACTGTGAAACAAAACACACCTGAGGCCGTGCCAGGTGGGCCAGGAGACACCCCCCCAACACACGTGGCCAGGTGGAAACTCCTCCCAATGGGAAGGAGGTTGATCATGAGATTGAGGGGTTAAAAGCACCAAGGACAGCCCGGTGGCCGGGGTCTCACTGACCATACACCACCACGGTGGCAGACATGCTCCTCCTCTTGGCCACGATGTTGGCAGCCATGCAGGTGTAGTTGCCCGAGTCCGACAGCCGCGCCTGGCGGATGATGAGGTTGTGGTCGGCTCTGGTGTCGATGTTCTCATCCAGGTTGGAATCGATGGGCTCCTCGTTCTTCAGCCACTCCACCTGGACATGCACGGAGCAGGGGAAAACATGAAGGAGGCCAAATTATGCCTTGGGTTAATGACTCATCAATTTCCTTTGATGGGTCACTTAGAAAGGCTGATTTTTACTCAAAGAAAATCTCAACCAAGAGAGAATAAGAAATAGTTTTGAATATTGCTCTTGGTACACCACGCATTATATGCTGAAACAATTGGACAGCTATCAGTGAAGGTTCATATTAGAGTGGGATGGCACACAATTAGTATTATTAATTCTACTTTTTTGAGAAGAAACAGAGAGACACTGAAGTGTCACTAAGGAGACACTAAAGTGACACTAAAGACAATATCGCTTGACATCACACACAGTGGAAGAGCCAAGTCATCATAACAGACTCTCAATTTACATAAACATCCTTAAAACAGAGACCATTAGTGTTTGTTGTCATGGCACACAAACCCTGTGAAATGCTGTGCATGATGTATTTCAATACATCTTCTCTAGTTCACCAGCCACCATCTCTCTGAGCAGACCCAAGAATTATCTGCGAGGCATTTCTCCACTTGAAACATTAAAATCAAATAGCCAAGGCACGGTAAGCTGCTGTTACAGAAGTGAAAAATTAAAAATACAAGCAGCAAAATCAACTGATTCTACCCAAAGGCTGCAGACATGTGAGTTATTTTAATGGCTTCCCTAGACCTGAAGGAGGTATGGCTGGGCCCTGAAGTCAAATACCCTTCTCAGCTCAGTTCAGATGAATAACCTCGTTTAGTAACTTGTGGAAGGACTTGGAACTTCGTGGTAATGAGCTTATGGATTTGGTAGCTACAGGCACTCATTAGCACTCTGCTCTGCGCAGATGGTCTGCAATTTGTGGATTTTCCAGTTTATAAACAAATCTGCAAGAGGTGACCAGCAACGCCAATTACATCCCGTGCCAGGCAGGAGGTTCCCCTTCCAGGAGAGGAGCACCAGTCGTGTGGGGTCACTGGGGACAGGAGGTGTGGGAGGGATGGATCCACCACCTCAGATCCCAGATCATGGATGGAAACTCACCTGGGAAAGACTCCGGGGCTGTGGCGCTTTGTCCTACTCTCTGACTATGGAATTAGATAGTTATTTTACACATCTGTGTAAAGGGGTATCCAACTCTGACTCCCTGCCAGCCCTTCCCCATGCCAAGGGACACTTCACCCGTGCCAGCAGTGCCAAACCCTTCCCTGAACAGCATCTCTTGCAGTGTATTCCATTTTCCTTTGGCTTAAGACATGGAACAAATGAGTAATCCACTTGCTATTCCGTTCCCCTTCTGCAGTTAACTTTAATACTAATTATCCAAGGGGGTTTCAGCACAGAAATCAGGAGTGCAATTGAAATTATGGAGCAGCCACGCGAGCGTAAATCAAGTGACAGAAATTCGATGGCTGCACTCGGAACTGAACCTGTTTCATGTGCAGTGAAATGTTCATGGAAATGACAAACATGTCCAGCATCCACAGAGTTCATTTATGTCACAAGTGCATTTATAAACTTTGCATTATGACTCTGATCAGGTCAGGGATTTTTGTGGGAGGGTTCAGTGTCCCCATTCCTGTCACACAGTCTGGCTGTTCCAGCACTGATCGGGTGTTTGCTGAGGCTGGGACTGCGAAGTTTGATGAAGGAAAAACACTGACATTAAAGCAAAGCCTCTGAAAGAATGATGATCACAGCAAAGGGAGAACATTAAACAGACGGAACATAAACACCCAAGTGTTGAGACGTGAGATCAAACCGTGATCTGTACGGGAGGACACGCAGCGCCTTTTCCTTCTCATCTGGAGGTGGATGGCACTGCCAACACTTCCCTCACTCCAGCCTTCCCCTCCCTTGAAGAAAACCAGTCTTATCCAAAGTCATTCCCTGCCTTTCCCTCAGCAGTTGGATCTTTTCAGAGCTGCAGAACTACGGGACGAACTTATGGGATAAACTGATAAACTTAAAGGAGCCATGATGACAAAAGATGGTTGTCACTGGCAGGGATGCAACCTTTGGAAAAGTTCAGCCCCCACACAAACACACACAAAACAACCACGGAAAATAAAGGCAGCAAAGAATCTACAGTGTCACCAAACTGAAATGAGCCACAGGGTCCTGAATTGTCACATCTGAAGAGGAGACTCAAAACTCATCAGCATTTAACTGCCCTCCCTTTGCCATCAGTGGAGATCACACAGTTGCTTCTAACAGGATCACATCCTTTTCTTTTTAAGAATTAGTCTGTCTGGAGATCTTAAATATTTCTATATTAAATCAGACTTAAAATCTGCTATAATATACCTTAAGTTTATATAAAGGTATCTGGGTTTTTTCCCCCTGAAATCCAATTTGCTCTGAATTAAAATATCCCCAGCATTTCTAAGGAAGGCTAATCAGGGAATGATCTCCAAAGGCAGTGCAGGGGCAGATGGGGATTAACTCAGCCCCTCCGAGCTGGGTGGCAGCAGACAAATTAGCATAATCAGAAATTTGTTCCAATTACAGAAAGCAATTATCAAAGACCAGCTTACAGCATTATCAAAGTAAAATCAGCTAATACCCCACACCCTGCACAGATTATGATGGGAGTTAGAGAATTCTTCTTTAAAAATAAACCTTGTCCCAACTCACCCTTGTTTCTGTCTCCTGGCACAGGTTACTGCAGTCCCCTCAGAACTCTGCCCAACTCCTGGGTTATAGTTGTGGCTTCCACAGGAACAGAATGTTACACCCCAAAATCTGACCTGCTTTGGAGCCTGATGAGCATTTCTCTTCCTTTGACCATCACAGTGTTGGCCTCTCCACAGGCATCGCTCATGAAATTCCAGGAGCAAAATGACCAACCCCCAGAGGAGGAAACAACATTTCCCTGCCTCAGAACCACTTACTGTGCCAGGTTTGAGGGAGGCTGTGCAGCTGCTAAACCTCACCCAAGACTAAAGAATATTCTTATTTGCAATAGCAGAAATTACTGTTGCTTGGCTGGTTTTAATACCAAACTTATTTAAGTTATGTATTTTAATATTTATTATTTAAACCTTGAAGATGAGAGTAGGTCAGGTACCAGCTGCAGGTCTGATATGGTTTGATGCACTAATATTTCACCACTTGCTCAATGTGATTCAAATATCTCAGGACCGAATTTTTGGCTCTTTTTAGTGGTCTTGTTTGAGAATACAGATTTAATACCCAGCAGCAACAACACAACCCTCAGTTCTTGTGGGCACACGTGATAATTTGGTAAGTCAGAAGACAGAAGACCTCAGTGCCCCTGTTTCTGGATTATCCTCTCCTGCCCTTTAAATACAACATCTGACTTTCCCGTGTGGTCAATCCCCAGAGTACATATATATCAAAGATAATATAGTTAGAATGTCAGCTCCTCTTCAAGAGACAATCAATTGCCTTCTTGATGCAAGATAAACATTTCAGGATTTCAGGACGGGAAAGGTCAACACCTGACTCACGACAGCACAAAGGTTTCTTGTGGCATAGGCAAGATGCAGGTTTTAAACAGTCTCTCTCAGCTGGAAGAGCAGTAAACACATCCTTACCTCCCTCTCAGACCCAGCACGACACTCCTGCTCCTAAACATTCGAGTTGGATAAATCTTCCTTAATGGTCCAGGGGGATGGGTGAGGGTGGGCAGGGCAGGGGCCTCCTTTGCAGTGATGCATTGAAATGGCAGCATCTCTGTCACTTGTATTTGCCTTTCTACCCCACGACTCCAACAAGCAGGTGAAGCCTCCACCAGCATAAATCATTGTGGGAGTTTAATACAAAACAAAGGCCAGTTTGGTGGATACAAACATTCCTCTCTGCCTTTATGATCCCATCCTTGTTCTATCAACACAATCAGACCCCATTAATCTCCATGCCGGGGGCCCATCGCTCCAAACACAGGAAACAGGTCAGCTGTACCTGCTGCATCTTTTAAATTAATCCACTGAGGGAACACTGTTCCCGAATCATTTAATCACAGCACTGTCATACTGGGCTGGTAAGCATATTTTTCCTTCATTAGATTGAATATATAATCTCATTACATAAATCTGACACGCTGACTAACTCATAAATCAGCCCGGGCTGCTGCTGGTCGTGCTGTGGGAAGCTCAGAGGAGTCTTGGCTTTGAAGGGATGCACTTCTTTGTTGCAAGAGGGATCATCTGAAAACTTGAGTGCTGCTAATACACATTTTCTTTGTTTATTATTTCCCTTTATGCAGCTGCACAAACCTCCACCAGGCAAGGGAAGCCACGAGAGAACATCCTCAGTCACGGCAACTACGGGGCACGGCTCATCCTCTGAGCTCTGCCCACCCTGCAGTGTTTGTGTGCTCTAAAATCCCAACCAAATGTTCACATTGATGGAAAATCCAGAGAAGGGAATGCAGGCTAACACAGGAGGGGGGGAGTGAAAATGAAATTAAAATGTGCTTTTGAATCAGGCTCATGGGAGAGGTGGCAGCCTGGACGTGGGTATCAATTTATAGTGGTAAAGGTGGGCAAGGAGCTGACTCAGACAGGCTATTTTAGATCACTGCAATAAAGATCCACTGCTAAATATGCCATTGCTAATGGTACATTGTCTGACTGTTAAAGATATCATCATCCCAAATAAGTTTATCTTTATTCCTATTTTTGGAGGAATCAGTATCTAACATTAACTGGAATGCTGGGTCTTATCTCCATGTACAAATGATGACCATTAATGAACCCAAAGGTCATTTAGGTGGGCTTGGATGGGAGTTTACCAGGGGGGCACTGCACCACCTGACCTGACTTCAATTATTTTATGGTAAGCAGAAATAAATGATCTTGTTGAAACTCAAATCCTGGTCCTTTGGCTACAAAGCCCAGCAATGCAGGGGAGCAGCTGAGCCTCAGCTACAGCTTCTCTTTGTCTAAATAACTCAGAATCGAAGGACACAGAGTAAAGCACAGATCCCATCCTAAAACATGCAGTGCACACTGGATGTTCCTGGTGGATTAGGGTGGTCAGAAACAAAGAGCCCAAGGCAGGGAAGGTGCTCTTGGTGCCACACCAGGGAGGCTTTACCTGTTCTCAATGCACAGACATTTGGAAAGCAATTAAAAGTGCTGCTGACACTGAAAAAACCACCCTTTTTAGATAAGCTTATTGACAATGATGTTTGCAGTGTTTTGCTAAGGTGGACTCCTGACCACATACATAGGAAATTCTTGGAGATAAGAAAATCATCACAGGAAACTCTGCAGTAATTGATACCAAATCCTGTCCTGCCATCACAGCAAACAAGGCTGTAATTTGACTGTTCTCAAGAGTTCTGGTGGATCATTAAAACACGATGTTGCTCTTTTTTGTCAGCAGCCTTCAGATATGATAATTCCAAGAATGTAACTGGGAGATCTTACCAACAGAAACATTCTTTAGATCCATTAATGAATCATGGTTTTGTACATATTGGAAAAAGTAATTAAACTCAGACTCTATATTGAAAGAAATAAAACTGTCAGTTAACAAACGTGTAACATTTATGTTGTGTCACTGAAAACTAAACACAACAGAGCACCAGATTCACAGCTTAGTGCTTCCTCTTGTAGCACTGTTTGCAATGAAAAAGGGTGTTGATCTACCTCCAGATAGGTAAAACATTCCCTAAATCCTTAGTGTTACAGCATTTCAGTTTCACAGAACATCAAGTGCATTAATTCCAGATTATAAAAGGACCATCAGTACATTTCATCAGCAGAGCCTGAAGCAAGAGAACCCTCTCTGTGTCAAATACAAAAGGATGCTGTGAAAAGAAACACAACCAGAAACTGAAGGAACAAACCTGAGACCTCCTCAGAAGTTGTTAAAGATCCCAATGCTGATAACCTGCCAGTGAAAAGGGAATACAGCAGCTGCACAGCAAAGTGGTGTACAAAAGTGGTACCTGCTCCTCACAGACTCAGAGAGAGAACAATCTCCTTGTAGCCTAAAATAAAAGTACCAGGAGAAGGTTGGCCAACACAGTGATGCTCCAGCCTCAGGAATCAGGGACAGACCAACCAAACAAGACCTGGAGGCACTGACCCAGCACCATCCCTCCTGCTGGCAGAGCCGTGGGCCAGCCCTGACGCTCCTCCCAGTTGTTCAGTCCAAACCTACATCACAGTCAAGTTTCCAAATCCATGTAGGACTCTCTCACAAAATTATCTGCATAATTACAAACATAATGATAAAGTCTTGTAAGTTATCCTTTCATGTTCAAGCATTCAAAATTAAGCACATTTCTGAAAACAGGACCAGAAAAATATACACCACTGCAAAGCAGCACATCAAACCCAGAAAAGCCCCAGAGCCCATGTCTGTATAAAAAGGAATTATCTATTCAGGGGAACTACAAAGTTATCTCCCTTCTTTTTTCTTTTCATTTTAGCAATCTAATTCAGAAGTGCTTTGCTCCAGCATTTCTATTTCATGACCCCAGCACCTCCTGGCTGTATTGATTTATTCAGAACAAGTCAAACCTCAGAAGGAAAACAAACATTTTTGCTGCTGGAAGAAAACACTGTCCGCAGTTCCCTTGTCTGCCTGAAAGCCAGCACATCCCCTCAGTGTGGAGTATCCAGGGGGTGCTGTCCAATAAAGGATATAAGACTAAAATGCTCTCAATAGCAGCAAAATGTACAAAATCAGCTGAAGAGGCACCTGGAGATGTCACTGAGCACACCAGAGCTGACAACTGCCCCTGTCCCAGGTAATTGGTGCAGGGAAAATGAGGGCACAGGTAAAAGATGAGTGACAAGTTTAACACATTCCAACAGCACAGTGGCAGAATAACCAAGAGTTCAATCCCCAGCAGCATTTTGGGACGGCAGGTGGGACAAAACTGGGGGCAGGGGCTGGGCTGGATGGAGGGAAAAGGCTGAAGCAGCTTTGGGCAGAAGGAACAGCTTTGATTTGGACTCAGGGGAGTCCTGGCTGCTCTTGGGGAGCACAGGGGCTCCAGCCACCCCCAATTCCTCAGAGCCTGCTTGCCAAGGTAAACCACTTAACGTGCCTATCTGGAACTTGCTCACCCCTCACTACACACCAGAGGGAAGGTCCCCACCACACTGCTCTGTCGGACACAGCAGTGAAGAGCCACTGGTCCAGTCAAAGCTCCCCATCACACAACCCTCACATCTCTACAACTTCAGCAGAGGTGTGCAAACCACACTCAGGTGACAGCCGTGCTACAGAGCAACTGTTCATCTCACAGAGTCCAAATACAGGTTATTTTTTTTTAAAAAAAGAGGCATCCAAAACATCCAGTTCAATGTTAAATAGCTCAGCAGCAAAATAACAATTAAAAAGTGACTGTAACAAAGCAAAAGGAAAAAAACTAAAGCTCCCCATTAAACTGAGCTGCACAAGCAGCTCCCCCAGTTCAGGTAATTTGGGGTGTTGCCCCAATATATACACCTAACAACCTCTGGAATGGCTGTCAGGTATTTATTAGGCTGCAGGTCTGCAAACTCCTGCCCTTTTATTCCCCACTTACCCAGACTAACTGAGATCTGAGGCTCTGTTTTTGCATATTGAGCACTGCCATTAAAGTGGGTTTTGCAAGCCCTGATAATCACAAGCCCGTGTTATCTTTGAAAGCTGATCTGTGGCTGAACCTCCCCAGAGGTGCTGCAGGATCTGTGCTGGGTATCACAACTGCTGTTGTAGCTCCTAATCCAGGATCTGAGAGAGGAGTGCAGGGCACTGGAGATGAAGCACTTCAGGAATGAGACAGAAAGGAAGTGCCAAGGTAAATGTTTCTCTCCCAGACAAGAGAT
Organism: Scytalopus superciliaris; assembly: GCA_013400415.1. NCBI lineage: Eukaryota > Metazoa > Chordata > Aves > Passeriformes > Rhinocryptidae > Scytalopus > Scytalopus superciliaris. Next base: position 540,245 of record VXBX01008231.1, read on the forward strand.
GAAGGGCAAGAATGGATGCAAGATGTGACCAAGGATGAAACAGCACATAAAATAAGCAGGAACTGGAGCCTGGGTTTGTGCTGTCCGTGGTCCTGCAGTCTCAGGGTAAACAAAACAGCTCTAATTGAGCAGGAATTCTACAGAATGAAAAGGCTCACTGACATCAGATCACCACATTCTGAACAGTCAATCCAGACCAGCATGTCCTGCGTTACCCACAACTGCACAGTTCTCAAGCTTTGCTAGATGTGAAACCATGACAATTATGAAATTGCTGTTAAAAGCAGCTAAAAATCTAAATCCAAACAAGAGATAAATCACAGCTGAGACACACTACACATACCCGAGCTCAGCCCTGGAAGTGAAATGTCTTCAGAGAGAAATGAAACACATTTATTGCACTTGTAACTAATATCCCTTAAAAGTAAAGCAAATATTGCTATTCCAGACACAAGATCAGAGATCTATAAGCACCTGTATAAATGCAGGCTGTTTGCATTTAGCAATCACACTCTGCTTTCTGTAACCAGAGCAAGATTCATTGCAGGCCATAACTCAGCAGCCTGGTTTGCTGCGGTGTTTTACTGCAGCCCCATTATCCTCCACATCCCATTTCAGTGTGTGCAAGCCCCATAAATACCCAAACCTATGTAAAACACGACTCTCACTACTTTTGGAATACTTGCAGCTTTTGAATTTTATGTGGGTTTCACATTTTGTTGATGTGCCTGCAATGGAATATGTACTGCCCAGAAGAGAAATGATTTTACATTTCCATTAAAAGCTCTAGTGGTAAATAAACCCTTGGAACTCAGGCAGATATTCCTGGGAACATCCACAGCAGTCCATTAAAATGTCAAAATCTGTGTTAAACATTTGAAAAAGTAGCACTGGATACAACACATTTAAATCTTAAATATATGCATATATTATGTGATAAAGATATTTCAGAGTATTTCACAAACCTCTGCAGAGCACTCAACAATAATAGTTTAGTAACAGTAAACTATCAGTAATAGTTTAGTACAACAGCTGCCCTTTTATTACTGAAAAAACCAACCCCAAAACAAAACCCAAGCAAACAAACAGAACTCAAACCCCACAAAACCCCCAGCACAACAAAACCAGATGGGAGATGTAGGAAGAGCTGCAAGTTGCTGCGGATGCTCAAATATGAGCTACTCAGAGATTTAGTCTCAGAGAGCTTTTATTCATAACAAAGGGATTTAGGAGGAGTTTTAAGGTCAGCTTCTGCTCAGATTTGCACCTCGTGCACCACAAGGGACTTGGATGCTGCTCCCCACCAGGTGTTTCCAGGTGGGAATTGGCTCCCCCAGCTCATCCTGGATTCAACACAACCCTGCCAGTCTCACATCAAACACCTCAGCATCGTCCTAGTGAAGATAAGCAGAGTCCAGCACACTAAAGGCTTGGCTTGGCTTTCTTTATTCGAAAGCCTGAGGTTTATAAACACTTATCTCTGCTATCATGGCTCATATGGTACTTTAACACCAAGGGACTGACATTTCTAAGGAACAGGACAGACCAGTGGTGACAGGATTTATTAACCCACCCCAGGGCAGCTTCAGCCCCATTCCACAGCACTATCAGTTTCACACCTTCCTCAGATTTAAGACATACTAAGTTCACATTAAACCCAGGTCTCCAGAAGGTGACACAAACGCTTTGTGATGCTGAATTTCAGTGCAGGATGTGGCAGCTCACTGTCCAACTGAAGAAACATTTAAAAACCTGATTATCAAGTGCACTGAATTAAACAGGAACAGCCCATGACAGCTGGAGAAATGCAAAGCCCTTTTGGCACTGATGGAAGAGGCAGCAGGGATATTCCTCCACCAGACCACGACACCTGTCTGAGGGATTACTGGCTACAAAAGCAAGAGCCTTTTTTTGCACCTGTACCAGAAAGAATTAGTATTTCACTCTCTGAAGTGCTAATAAGGGAGAACACACAGAACAGAGATTATCCCAAACTTCATTAAATGAATATTGACTATTTCCCAGGTTCCAGTTCAGCCCTGGGTTGACAACAGCCAGGGAGCAACAGCAGGACTGGAGGAACGAGGCAGGCAGAAGGAACTGCCAGCAGTGAACAGAGAGGGGGGGATAATTTATCCTGTTTGCTGACTGCTGCAACATCTATTAAAGGCCCATTGATTCCCCCTGAGCTGGTCAGAGCTGTACAAAGTGACAGAATGGAGGTGTCCACGTTCTTCACTGTTCTCCTCTGAAAGGAAATGCTCATGTCGCTGAGGCAGCAGCTCCAGCTCAGCTCGGTGCCTTCTTAAAACTAATAGAAAGAAAAATACCCTCTGGCAGGAGCAGAGGGAAGCACTAAGGTATGATTAGGGTTCCCAACCTGCCAGCATTACGGATATGAAATCCCACCAAAGCTGCTTTATACAGCCAGGGTAATAGGTATGAGCAGCACTGGATCATGTTAATGGCATGGCTGTAATAACCAGAAAATCACAATACAATGTGTATTTCTCAGGGATGAGGGCTTTGGACCTATTTAGAAACCCACATCTGCACCTTCCCTGCACCTGAGGCACCCATTTAAAGCAGAGAGCTGTGAAAAGCAACGGAGTGACCTCACCTGGCTGCCTGAGGGACACAGGAGTGTTAAATCCTGCAAGTACCTTTGTGACCCTGCAAGCAAAAGGTTACAGGACCTTACACCCCAAACCCTTATCATCAGACAGCAACAAGTGCAAAATCCCACAACCCACCCCCACAAATCTGAGGGGTTCAGGCAAAGGCTGAGGGGCAGCAACAGGAAAATAACCTCACAGAGTTTTTGCTTCTTCAGAGAAGAGTGATTTAAACACAGAACGAGGAGAAAGCATTAAGCAGACTGAAGGAGAGCTGGAAATGCTGATACTCTGCCCATACACAGGCAGCAACAAGCCTGTCAGACACTGCAAAAAGGAGGACCTGTGTTTTATGCCTTCCACCCCCAAAAAGGGAGAGCTTCAAGAAACCAAAGAGAGCACAGACAGGAGGAAACCTATTTAAAGATGGTCTAAAAGGTCAGCTGAGAAGACAAGGGATGAATGTGTCAGGAAATTCACTTGAGGAGATGTACAGGAGGAGGAACAAAAGGTCTTATTATATATTGTACTGTATAAAATGCAGAAGTGCCTATAAAAAGATCAGAATTCCATGAATAGGAAGCAAAATCCCTCCATTCCACTTGCTGCCCGACCCATGTGCTGAGGCTCTGACTGCAGGGTATCCCCAGGCTGGACCCCACAGCTGCCTCTTTCCAGGGCTGGGATGAAAGAAGAGGAAACTGCCCAAGAACTGGGAAGCAGAGAATCCTCTGAGCTCTGCTGGGCATCACACCCCACTTTCTCTGTGTTTCAAACAGGCTGAGCTGGGCCTGTTTGCTCCAGTTTTCATCTCCCATCCCCAGGGTTGCCATTTCTGAGCCACACACAGGATCCACGAGCTGAACACAGAGTGTATCTTATGCCAGTCTGCAGGTTAAGGACATGCTCTAAAAGTCATCTAAAACCAGGGGGAGACATCCCTGGTGCAGAGACACAGGAGTGCCCCATGAATAACTGCAGTGTCTGCCTGGGAACGATGCTGAGCAATAAACTGAACCTGCACAGCCACGATAAACAAGAGTAAAGCACAGAAAACAGCAGACAGCAAAAAAAATCCAGCACAACCCCAGGGTGAGAAACATTTTACCTCAATAACACGATGCACTTCCAGTGCACTTGTCTAGGCTGTGTAAAGATTTCTGTCTAGTAACAGAATTCTGAGAGAAGGAAGGCGACTGCCAAGTGAGAGCAGCAGATAATGCACCTGAAGAAACGCATCGTGTGTCGTGTCACTGTCAAACACAACACTTTAAAGAATGTCTTTCTAATAGAGAAGCTGTTCTTCCCTTCACAGATTCCTTCAGAACGCTCCCCAAACCACAAGCTGTGTATGATGAGCAGGGTCAGCCCTATGAGGAGACACAGATCTTCATCAGTCACCAGGCTAAAGATGTGGCTCCAGCAAACTCAATATTCAGCTGCACATTTACTGGGTGAACTCGCCCCTCCCCTTCCCTCTCATTTTCATCCTGCCAATGAAAATCAGAATTCCTTCCTCTGAAACAGTCCCAGCAATGCAATGGGGCCCAGAGATGCCAGCCCATGCCCCCCCTGGCAGCCCATCCATGCCCAGCAGAGGAGGGTCCTTGTGGGAGCTCAGCTGATCCCTGGAGGGTCCCCCCCTGCTCCCCAGTGCACACTCTGAGCCAAAGGAAGCCTCTCCTGCACACAATTAATAAACTTCTCCATGGGGAGAAGCTGCTGGGGACTGAAAGCCAGAACTGCCTTTTCCCCAGGCCAGCTCCACATCAATAGTAGGAGTGGCTCCAGTCCCACGGAGCCTGTGCCAGCAGAGACTCTGTTAGATTTGAATCAACATTTGCCACAGCAGGGGATTTTCAGCTGTTCTATTTAAATGCTGAATTTTCTTTCTTATTTCGATGCTTAACTCATAAAAACTGAATTTATTTGGGTTGGGTGCTGATGCCTGCAAGCACAGCTGCTCACCAGCTCTCTCTGCTTGCTATGTAAATGCACAAGGAGAGGATTTAAAGCATTTTTTCCAATCTGCCCAGCATCAGAATTTGGGTTTTCTTTCTCTCTCACTGCTGTAGTGATGCAGTCAGAGAGCCCCAAACCCTCAGCACCCTCCCAAAGCAGAGCTGTGCAAATGGTCTCATGTTCTCCTCCCCCCAGAGGCAAATTCTGGAGATGGGAAAGTGCTCCCAGAGGCTGCAGGGACACAAATAAATACAGAGACTGAAGGCAGCTGAGCTGGACCTGCCCAGGAAAGGCAGCAGCTTCAGGAGCAGAGCCAGATGCTCCAGGAGATGGCACCTGGGATTAAACTCAACATGGTTTAGAATAAAAACCATTAGAAAGGGTAAAACAAGAGGCAATATCTCAGCTACTCAGTTTTCTCAGCCAAGGCCCGAGTGAATTCTCAGCAGCTTCAACCAGTGCTTGCCCAGCAGGGTCTGGGGCTCCCGAGTCATCCCTGCAGGAGCTGCATTACAGCTCTGCTGCTCCCTGTTTGTAATCCCTGCATTGTTTGCCTTTACTGACATGTTATTCAGCTTAAAGACTATTTACCAAACTGAACCGTGTGAGCAGAGCAGCCACAGGAACTTCCACTGCTGGTAATTTCACTTATGCAAGCAGAGTTTTAAGCCATACACACTTTAAACTCATTTAAACTACGGATCCAGGCCTTTAATCCATATTCTCCTAATTAATTCTATACTTATTGTGTGCAGAAATGAACATATATAAGCAAACTTAATCTGGGTATTCTCACTGCTGGTGGGGATGAGATGTGGAAGCCTCGCTCCCTCCAGAATAGATGGCAGGAATGCACATTTCTCCCAACAAAACTTCATCTAGAGGAATTCTCTGCAGAGAACCTCCCTGTGAGGTCTGATCTCGGTCACTGCATGATCCCTGTGTCCTCCCTGCTGTGCCACCCCACAAATAAATAACTAAATTAAAGGGTTAGTGCCAAAAGGCACCGCTGTCCTGTGCTGACACCTCAGGGGTCTCAGATCTGGCCCCCCAGGGCTGCTGCTCAGTTAAAAACCTTTCCCTGCACAAAGGCACAGTGAGAGGCGGCCCCTGAGGGCACAAATGCACCTGGGAAAAGCTGATCTATTTAATAACAAGCACCTCTGCCTCCCAAGGACTGCTGAGATCCTCTCCCTGGGTTTACACAAGGAAACTGCTTGGCTAAAATCACCAGGTGGGAGAATTTGAGGAGAAATGTGGAAAGGAACAGTGGAAAAGAAAGGTTCTCCCTCCTGGGGAGGTAATTCCAAGGAAACTGCATCAGCCATCACTAGAAAATATCCCTGCCTTCCACTTCTTCAGGACTAATGATAGGAATTTTCAGATCAAGCTGTGGGGTAGGTGAGGGACATTTACTTTACAGTGTTTCCAGCCTTAGGTTTAAGAAATCTCCAGCACCTCTAAGCACCAGAAAAACAATTCCAGAGATGAAGATTTATAGCCTTGATAAAGGGTCAGGTTCACATAAATAACTGGGCTGAATTGAGGTTTCACTCCAGTTTTACATTCCTGAGCTGCAGGGAATGGTCAGAGGTTCCACTGCCCCAGCCACTGTCAGGAATAACTGGCTGGATGAGCCAGGGGTGGTGGCAAGCACAGGGAATGCCTTTAGTTTTCGGGAAAATAACACTCCTGAAACTCGTGCACTCCATGGACTAATCAAACCCTTCCCAAGGGATTCAGGCAGACATTGGCTTGGCAACAACCCAGCACACAACATGGGAAGGGCTGGAGTCTCAGATCCCTTTGTTTTCAGCTCTCATTTCCAGGCCCGTGCCCAGCGTGGATTAAACAAACAACAATCCCCAATTAGCATCTACTTTGCATCTAATGAAACACAAGACGAGCTCCTTTGTCCGGAGTTATTTCCAGCCTTATGTTTTCACCCAGGGCTCCATCCAAACTCTAATGAAATAAATTCTTGGATCAGAACCACAGATTTGCTGCCAGCACTGGGTTTGAAACCCTCTGCACTTCTCAGCACCAACAGAACAATTATTGAGGGAGACTTGGTGGCTGTCTCAGTCATTTCTCATCCCTGTGTTCAACAGGGCAGGTTGTCCTTTAGCTGGAAGGCACCAGCAGAGTTCAGAACCTCCAGCTCAGTGTCCCAGCCCAGAGCCACGACTGATTTCACCTGCACCCAGTTTCTAAAGACACTGAATTACTTCCAGCAGCCTCTTTACCTTGATGGGCCCAGAATTAGCCTGAGCCTTTATGGGAAATGTTATTGGCCAAAGCAAATATGACCTGTTGAGATTTACAGGCTTTATTAGCAGCAATAATAAGTTTACTATCAACATCAGTATATCAGGGTTTATTGAGAACTCTGCCATTTTTATCCGTGGAAAGCAATTAAAATGTCATTTTTCCATTGGCTGTAATTCTTTGCTTCCATAGGAGACAGAGCCCCTGTTTAACTGGGGAGTGTAAAGCTGTGTAGCTCAACAAATTCTAAAATTCTCAGTAAAATTCAAACAGACTGAGGCTGTTTAGGCACCTTTGAAAGGTTGTTTTGTCTACAAAATAGATCCATTTACTATTCAATCATTTTGACCGTTCCCTGCAATGCAACATCCATTTTTCTAGAAACAGTAAACACAAGTGAAAATAGCACAGCTGAGAAGGTGGGAGCAGAAACCTGAATTAGAGAGTTTAAAGCACATCAGAAACCTGGACACAAATTCAATCCCTCACCGACCTTATTTCTGACTCATTTTTCTTTGGGGCTGTACCATTTCTACCTCACTGATGGTGTCTTTTCATCCCTTTTTACTGCATCTCTCCTCTTTATTTTCAGTGACATCTGCTCAATGCTCTTCTCCTTAACTAAAAGACTCACATTTCTTTGGAGTTTATTTTCCCTTATTCCTTTTGTTCCCTCAATTACAACAAACACCAGCGATGGTGGAGATAAGGGGCAAAAATAACTTCGGAGTGAACCTATTTATCTTACTCAGAAGATGTTGAAGAGTCTGCAGAGTGCAATTAGAAATACAACATTTTCTTGTTGTTTTTAAAGCCTCTGGAGCAGATTTTTAAGCACAACCCACTTAGAACATCTCCCTTCAACAACAGTCTGGCTCTGGCCATTTTAAGGCATCCCCATTAGTTTCCCGTTAAGATTTGACTCCCATGACAAAAAGCATGTTTAAGAGCTAAGCAGAAACCCACCAAATTATTATTTTCAGCAGATTTTCTCTCTCCAGCAACAATTTATCATAATGTTTTTAGGTTTGTTTTTTCCTTTGTTATATTTTTCAAGAACAAAAGCAACCCCTGAGAAAACAAGTCACCGCCTGTTTTCAGTTTCGAAGCAGAGAATTTGAGAAATTGTCTCTAAGCAAGGATTTTTCAGCAAACATTCCTGAATTTGGATAAAGATCCATACTCTTAAAGACTTAGCAAATGAAAAATGGGAGAGAAGAGCAGTGTGACCAACACTGGACCTCAAAGAGCACAGGCAGCTGAACCCTTTGGCTTCTCCCCTCCCAAAGCTCACCTCGGCCGCAGGGACCCCCTCGGGGGGTCGGCAGTGCAGGACGATCATCCCCTCGATGGGAACCTCCTTCCCCTGGGGGTCTTGCTCGAAGTTTTTCCGTAGATCTGCAGGATTTAATGCAATGACTCCTTAGAATCCATCACACCTCCCAGCTCCTGCCCCAAAGGCTCCATGTTGGCTGCAGGGTGAGCACCCACCCCAACAACCAAGGGCTGTTAATTGTTAATCTCATCATCTCCAGCTGAGTTCCCATTTCTCCAGCTTCCCAAAACCACCTGTTTGTGACTGCAGACACAACCCAGAACCCCCAGCCCTTTGGTTCCAGCTGTGCATTCAATCCCTCGAGCTGCTGCCTTTCCAAAATGGGAGAATTCAGTGCAAGAACAGCAATGTGGAATTGTGAGGGCATTTTAAGAACCAGTGGAGTGAATCCAAGCCTGGGTGGACCATGTTCCTGGCACACCCCACTCAGAGAAGTGTTTGGTAAGATGTTCCAAGTGAGGTATGTTCTTTGGATTTGCTGTAGGGAAGGACTGAGAGCAATTCTACGGTGGTGACAAGATTCCCCATCCCAGACACCACAGCCCAGCTCATAACTGAGGATAAGAAACCTCTGAGAGTCTCACTGATGTGGTGGCAGCATTTCTATGTGCAAGTGACTGGGCAAACCAGAACAGACCCAAAGGAAAACTGGATCCAATGTCATTGACCTGACCCAGATATGCCCTGGAATGTGGGATGTTTTCCTTCCTGTGGAAGCAAAACAAAACATAGGAATGCTCCTTCCTACGTGTGCTGGGAGAGTGGGGATGTTCCACCAGACACACCCCGTGTCTTCACAGTGTCTCAGGCTCCACAGGGTGGATTTACTGAGGCAATTTTCTCCTTTGCTTACACCTGCTGAAATCCAGCCCTGGCTCAGCAGCCGCTCCCAGTCAGTCCCACTTCCATATATTATACAAAATACATTAAGACTTATCTTCTCAAGCTGCTCGCTGGAGAGAGATGCACACAGTGCATGGATTCTCCTTTTCATGATTCTTTGTTAATGGTGATTTTTTCCCCACAGATAACCAATATCTTCTCCAGTCCTCTCTTTAAAAAGTCATTCATTAACAGTCGGGCTGCAGCTGTGCCTACAAATGCCTTTATTAGGATGAAAAATGGAGCAAGATCCATCTTCTCATTTTCTCTGTGTTCCCCACTATCACACAGAAACACTTACCTGCTCTTTCAGAGAAATACGAAGTGCTACAACACTCTGGACTTGACTCACAACTCAGAATCTTTGGGATTTAAGTGCAAAATTAAAAAGGGGACAGAAAAAAAAAATGCCAGTTCCCCCCTGCACACCCCAGAGGGGCTGTGAACACATCCTGGGTCCTGAGACCTGCCCAGTCTCATCCCTCATCCCCCACAGGCTGTTCCCCCAGGCAGAAATCCATGTCCCAGGTTCCATAGGGAGCTTGTTCCTCATGGACAGGATGACAGAGAGGCCACTCGAGGCAGTTCCAGGCACCTGCTGCAGCTCTGCCTGGAGCTCTGCCCAGCCCTTTCATCTCTGCACTCAGGAACTGCTGCTCATTCCATAAAAACACACAGCTCCGAGTACCAGCGGCACAAAAATGGGCAGCAGAGGAGCACAGCTCTCAGACACAGCACTCAGCCACCCCCAGAACATTCCAGGGCTGGGCTGAAGAGCCTCTGGGAGCAGAGAGAGGTTAATGGGACCTGGGGTGGCAGCTGGGGATGTGTGTGCAGAGGAACTGGTACCACAGGGAGGGGTTTAAAAGTCCCCACACGGCTCCACCTGCTCCTGCTCACTCTGAGCTGGACTCAAACTGCCATTTTGTGGGGTTGGGAAATCACAGCGTGGAGAAAAGTCAATAAAAATTCAATTCAGATAAAGGCCCTTTGCAGCTCAGCAGTGCCGGGGAATTATTAGCTCAGTGTTATGACAGTTAATGCAGTGAAATAAAAAATTGAATTTACACCTATTTAGACATTCAGCCTGAATCAGCCAACAAAAAAAATTTGCCATTTGTAAAATGAAGGAGTTGTTACCTTGTCCTTTTTACTTCTCTCAGGTGTTTATTTCATCCTATTAAATGTTTATCCCCTTAAAAGACACAATTTTAGATTTAGCAAGAATTGCCACAACACCATCTGGAAAGTCACCCTTTCAGGCTTTCTCCCTTGGACCTTCCCCAGGAGCCATTTCTCCTAGCTCTTTGCTGGCTGTTGCCTCATTTCCTAGGACTGGAAAGGGAAAGGAAAAGGGTTCCCAGCACTTTGGGGGAAGCAATTCCCCAAATTCTCTGCTGGCAGTGCTGCAAAGAGGGGCTCTGATTCTGTTAGAAAAACATCCCAGATCTAATTGCCAGGTCCAAATTGGATGAGGCTTTGAGCAGCTCCACAGCCTCACATTCACAATTGCATTTGGGTTCTGTCTCTTTTCTGTCCCTCTGGCTATGGGGGCATTTATTGCATTGTCCTTTTTTGCACCTTTCCAATGCTGGTCTCTTGATTGGGAGTTACAAGCCCACACTCACTAGGACAGAGAGGGAGAACAGAGATAAGCTGAGTCTCCAACCATGGAGTGTTAAAGAAGTGGCATATCACCCACCTTGCTCAGGAGTTATTTCATTATCTTCAGCAGTGCTTCTATAAAAGTCTCCATGAACAGCACTGAACATGATTTGTTCCTAACCAATGCAAGCTCAGCCCAGGGAGAAACACCAGAGTTTCTGGGGCAGCCTGACCTCTGTATGGGATGTGCTTATCCCATCTCCTCCGAGAAAGGAGGGAAGGCACTTCCCCCTCTGGATATCCCCACGTGGCCAGCAGCTCCTCAGGAGCATCCAGTGCTATTTAACCCCCCAAAAGGAGCATTTCCCCCCCCCAAGCCCAGCCCGGCCCAGCAGAGCTCACTCACACGCGATGCGCACGGATGCCTTCCTGCTCTTGGAGGTGCCCAGGTGGCTCCAGGCCACGCACTGGCACCAATAATCCTCTGGGCCGTGGAAATCCTCCACCTGCTGCCTCGTCACGTTGATGAAAACCTCCCGCACCTTCAGCCCTGCAGGGAGAGAGGCACAGGGTTAGTGGGGACAGGGAATCGTGCACGGGTATGGGGGGCAAAGCTGCCCAAACCTTTCCTCTTAATTAACAGTTCCACTTTTAATCAAGGCGAGGCCTTAATTACTTTGACAATAATATACTGCCATTAATTAAATTCTATAAGATGAGCAGGTCATAATGCACTGAGGTACACAAATTCCCCACCCACTGTGGTCTTTGCAAGCACCAAACACCTCCCTTGGAAACCTCATCTCTGGTGCTTTCTTCACCCAGAATGTTTGTCTGGAGCTTTATAATACACAATAAAACTGTCTTTTAGATCTGCAATCTCTGTGCCCTTGAAAGCCTCTCTCAAGTACAGGTGAAGTTCAGCACTGTGGCCCTTCAGACCAGGAGCATTTCCTTCAGACAAAGCTCGATGGCAAATTCAAGCCCTCAAGAAGCCTCGTACACCTGACAACCTTCTCTTACACCCCAGGTCTGCCACTACCTCTGAGTGGCAACCCTGGGAGGGGAAATATAATCCAAATCTGGGCTCAAAGGCATTAGGAATCATTTGAGTCAGAAAGACATAAAATGAAAATAGAAAACATTCATGCCTTGTACTTCCTCCTTTCTCCTCCTGTGCAGTCCCAAGACACTTATTTCCCCTTCACTAGAAATGAAGGAAAACTCAATCTTAAAGTATTTCATGCCCGTGAAGTTTATAAAGCAGCAAGAATTCTAAGCCTGAACTCCATAAAAATTGGCTTGCACTTAATCTCAGGCATCATTAACAGCTGGGCATTCACTTCTCAAAGGCACTGGGAAGTCAATGTGCTCCTCTGGCAAAAAGGAGAGCCAGGGTTCTCTGGGGGTGCTCCAAAGAGGGGCAGGGATGGTCAGACAAGCTTAAACACTACACAACATATACAAAAATACAAAGTATTTGCCACTTTTCCAGCAACAGGCAAAGGGGATTTTTACTTCCTTCCATTTAGCCTGTTTGGCTTCACACCAATAGCCAAAGACAGGACAAACCTGTGACAGCTTCCCCAGTTGTCTCAAGAATCACTTTAGTCACTCAAATATTTATTCCCTCTGTAATAAACAAACAGAGGTTTCCCCGGTTCGTTTTATTTACATTTTGTTTTTCCCAGGTCGATACTGTTTTTTAACAGAACTGTTTACAAACAATCCCTTTATTTTCTGACAAGAAACTCTCAGGAAACAAACCCAGCCCTGGGAACTGGCAGCTCTGCCAGAGACCCTTCACTGCTGATGAGAATTTAGCCATCCCAGCTGCCCTGCCAGGGATAAATTCTTGGATTTTGACATCAAAGTGTTCTTACACAGTGATCTGTAAAGGTTTAAGTATAGACAAGCTGCAGTAAGTTCCCCTGGAGGGTACCTGAGCTCTGGGGACCGACACAGCAGGCCTTCCCTGGCTGAAGGTTTGGCATCCCACCATCCCTTGGAGCTGTGTGACATGGACAGACATCCACTTCTTGCTCTTCACCTTTGGCAGATCAAGCCTTGTGCAGCCCCTGAGGGACCTCAGTCAAAGCTGTGAAGCATCAGAGCTCCAGAGCCCCCAAATCCACCCTGATTCACAGCCGTGTCCAACCAGGTTACAGCCTCAAAGGCTTCAACAAGGTGTAAAGTGATGAAGTCCTTGGCAAACTGACCTTTCTAAGCTGGCCTGACTCCATCAGGAATCACTCATCCAGCACTCCAGAGCTGACATGCACCTCTGTCCCTCCAGCCTGTGTGTCTGTGCTGCCTGGAAAGAGTAGGACTTGATGATCTTAAAGCTCTTTTCCAGTCTTAATGCCTCTGTGACAAGCACAGCTCAGCCTCCTGCTGAACCCAAATACCCCCAGCTCTCCTCCCATCCCAACACCAGTTTATTCTCTGCAGGATTCCTGGGCAGGAACTGCAGCCCTGCTGCCCCCAACCCAGGGCTGGTACCCTGGGGGTTGTGACCCCTCCACTCCTGAGCCACTCTGGGGATTTGGGGGAGCAGCAAACCAAGGTCTGAGCCCAGGCTAGTGATGCTAATGATGACAGAACTGACACCAAACCAAAAATGCCATCATGCAATGATGAATTTCTGAGGAGCAGGAGCTGTTTCTTGGCTCATGGGCACTAAAAATCTCTGAGCAGGCATCAGTGAATTCAGGCATTTACAGCTCCAGATTTATTAAGGCAGAATGTTCTTCAGCCCATCTTTTCCTTTCATGACACGGTATTTAATTAATCTATAAATCAGCCTATATTTAATGTGGCAAACAAACAGCACATGATTTTGGGAAGCTGGTGGTTCAGCATTTTGAGAATGGGCCAGGTAGGATTTCAGGTCCTTTTAAAGGCCTCCCAAGTTGCCCATAGACAAAATAAATGCATCCAAAATAGCAGAATCTCACAATTGTTGGGGTTGGACGGGGCCTCTGGAGAACTTCAAGTCTTTGGGGAAAGTTATGTTTTGTTTATGGAGAAAGCACAGCTATTTTCATTTGTTTTAGAAACAACTACAGAAAGCAAACCTATTGGGAGGAGAGGAATATTCTTCATTTATCATCCCTGTATTTCACCAACAAATACATTCACCTCCCCTCTGCATCTTGAGAAATGCCAGAAAAATTGTTCATAGGGAATGACACCGAATGAAAAATCCATGCAAATAAAACCAGGCACATCATAAACAAGAACAACATTTTACCTGTGACTTGAATAACTCTAATAAGCACTGCAAGTCCAACCCTTTAAATTATTGTGCAAATTATAACCATCATCTTTTGTTTTACAGTACAGCCGTACAGAATATAAAATTATGGCTGTGGCACTGATATGCTAATGAGCTTTCTGCTCTGCTGGATGGTTTAGTTGCAGATAGACTAATGCTGGCAGCAGATGAATAATTGCTCTCCATGTACTAAACACAACAGAGCTGCAGAGAACTTCAGCATTTGTCAGCTTTATTTGTTTAAATGAGAAAAACACTGACAGCAGTTATTGCTGTAATCCTTTTAGTTATCAGACAAGGAAACTCGAGTTACTCCGAGCAGGTCTGATCCTCTGCCGAAACCCAAACTTGGGCATTTGTAAAGGCGGTCTGGAGTGCATGGGCAGCGTGCAGGCAAGGCAAAGGAAGCAGAAGGAAATTAATCAAACTGTAATTATTATATTTTTATCACAGCAGCATCTCCAAGCTCAAGCTCTCACTGGATGAGGCAGAGCACAGAGACAGCAAAGTCCCTGTTCTGCCACGTTCAGGGAGCAAACAGGGAATTCTGATCCAGAGCAGCAAATCCACCACAGAGACACTCAGAGCAAACCCTTCCAGACATTGCCATGACTTTCCCAGGCAGGCAGCACATGGCACAGCCCAGAACTGCAAAACCCCTTTCCTCTCCTGCCCTTCCTCCTCTTCAGGTTCACACTGACTCCCTGAGATTTTTTATTCCTTTCCTATACAGGCAAATTCACGGACAATTGGATTCTGTTCATCACCCATTGTGTGTTCCCTCCCTGTCCTTTGTGCAGTGCTCAGGGACATCCATCAGGACACGGTGCCTGCAGGTCCCACTGCCAACAGCTCCCGGCTCAGAGCTCACTGGCAGGAATTCACAGAGATGCCAAGACACATTTCTTTCATTCAGCATTAAATTTCCCCTTGTTTGGGTTTCTTGTTGCTATTTTTCACCGCTTCTATACATCCCCTCAGAATTTTAATCCCGGGCAAACAGTGGAAGGATGGAGAGGGACACATCCTTTTACTGCAGCACAACCTCCCTCCAGTGAGGGCCCAGACTCGCCCTGTATCCAAAAGCACTGTTTTTGGCACAAATCCCAGTGCAGTTTTTCCAGATGGAGCTCACACAGCACACAGAACACTGTGTGTGCTTGGGAACAGACATGTTTATGCCTCAGATTTGACTCCAGAAATGAGAGCACTGCCAGGATGCTCATTAATTCCAAACAACCCATAGTCTGCTGTTTACTGAAGGCTGAGTTCCAAAAGAATTCATGGATATGGATCCATCACAGCGAGAGAAGAGCCATGTCTGTCCTTCAGCATTACACTGCACGTTGCCTTTCCCTACGTTTTTGTGTCCCAAGGCCCATTCTGGCCATTTTGGGAACTCACAGACACCACACTTGTTTTTAGACACCAAATCTTTCAGGTCCCTCCATTCCTGGGCTAAATCCAAACCTGCAACATTTATATGGTCTAGGAGAAGGTGTCCTGCCCATGGCAGGGCTTGGAACGAGATGGGCTTTGAGGTGCCTCCCAACCCAACCCATTCCATGGGCATTCCAGACCCCATTTGCCTCCACATCTCAATCCCCAACATTACTTGCATCATCTAAAAATAGCACCCGATGTTACTTTATCTTGTTTCATTCTGTTATTAATCCAAGGCCTAGAAAATGTAATTGCAGCATTCACAAGAGAGATTTTCATTAACCATATGGAAGGAAAGCTTTTAAGGACAACATTTCTTCTCTATTGATTCAGCAGTGCCTGTAGAAGTAAAGGTTATGCCTATTAAATTATTTCTGAAAAGGTAACTGTAAAAATTAAAATTCTTCCAGATTAGCATTTACAAAAACATTTAATATGAAACTGCTTCAGAATGTGTCACTTAGAAAGAATGCCAAACACCACTTTAGGAGCTGCAACTTCTTTTTAAGTGGCATTTTTGCCTCTAAAAAAGGAATTTCTTGTATTGCCAGAGAAGATGTTACACACACACAGACACACACACACACACACACACACACACAGAGCTATTTCCAAGGCTGGGAGTTGCCTAGCAATCCTGGAATTTCAGAAGAGGAGAAAAGCAATAACAAAACAGAATTGTGAAGTTACAGGCAGCGCAGCATTAAATTGGTTTGCCATACTCATCAAGATGCTGCTAAATGAGAAAAGATAGAGGGGAGTGCTGGGTGATCAAATCTGTTGATGGTTTTCAACCCTCTCCCTTCTCACTCTCTTCCCTTTGACACTCACTTGCACTCAGAGCATTTCTCCTACTCAGCATCATTCCCAACCAAATCCCAACCCCTGTGTGGGGGAGAGAGCAAATCCCAACCCACACTGCTGGTTTTCAGGGTCCAGCCCAACAGCAATTCCACCAGAGCTGATGTTTCCCCATTTCTAATTCCCATGACAAATTACAGCACTGAAATAGAGAGAACCTCCTGTTCCCTCCAGAACTGCTCCTCCCCTTCCCAAAGCTCCAGGGCTGTGGTAGGTGTTGGATCGGGAACTGAGTATACTGAATGCCAGGGTATGCAGAGCTGGAAGGGACACACAAGGATCATCCAATCCAACCCTCAGCCCTGCACAAGACCATCCTCAAGAGTCACCCCCTGTGCCCCAGAGCATCATCCAAACCCTCCTGGAGCTCTGGCAGCCTTGGGGCTGTGCCCACTGCCCTGGGGAGCCTGGGCAGTGCCCACCACCCTCTGGGGGAAGAACATTTTCCTGACATCCAACCTAAGCCTGCCCTGACACAACTCCAGGCCATTCCCTGGGTCTGTCCCTGGTCCCCCCAGAGCAGAGGGAGCTGGAACTGCAATAAGGTCTCTCCTCCAGCTGAACACACCAAGCGCCCTCAGCATCTCCACTCGGAGAGGCTGGTGGTGGCCATCCAGTTTGTCACCTCCCACCCCCCCAGCGTGCCAGGATCTCTCCTGGACACAGCCCAGCCCTCACCTGTGGCCTCATCCAGGCTCTCCTCAGACACGTGTTCGTTCTGATGGACCCACTCCCCGTTGCACTTGAAGAAGATCTGCATGGCTGGCTTGGCTTTGCAGCGCAGCACGATGGGGTTGCTCTTGATAATGTAGGAATCATCTGGCTCCTCCATGAAGTGAGGGAGTGTCCCAGGGGCAGAGGGGATGGACTCAGGGAGGGCTTCACTGTTATCATTTCCTGAAAGGGAAGGAAAGGAAAATAGAGAAGTTTTTCATGTGGTTTCAAGCTTTGTCTCATCTCATTTCACTGACAAAATACCAATTCGGATTTTATTTAAAAGTAATTTAAAGAGGCCTCAGTGGCTGTCAGGTTGTGCTTTGCAAGGATACACACACACAAAATCAAATAGCTTAAGTGTCAAGGAAAACTGACAGAAAAGAAGCGTCAGAATCATCTGAAAGCTGCACCACCACAGCTGCCAGTTCTACAGATGGAGAAATGAGGCAGAGAGAGATTAAATGAGTCACCAGGGTCACCCAGGAAGTCTGTGGAAGAAGAAGACACTAAACCTCACTCCCTGAGTGACAGTCAGTGCCTGAACTACCCAATCTCCCTTTCTGCCACTGAATTTCTTCTCCTTCAGACAGCTGCTGCAGGTTTAACAGGGATCAGTGTTAACCACGGAGAAATGCAGATATGAACACATCCCTGCAGCTCTGGGAGAACCAAACTGCTGGTTCATCCCCTCCCAGAGGACGTTCACAACGGGATTTTACTCTGCTCCCACTGCCTGCAGCCTCCAAAGGGGACATCAGAGCGGAAAAGTGGGTTTCGTAGGGCCAGAAACTGCAAGACTGTGACTGTTCTGAGCTGCTTTCAGAGCAGCAGGATCCAAGGATGTTCCTTCAGAGTCTACGAGCCTGGGTGCCTCGTTTTCAAATTCCATAAGCCCCGGAATCGACACTTTCCCTTTACTACAACTTCTCATTGAGTCAAATCCTCGTCGCTGCTGTCAAACCTGGGAAATTCCCATTGATTTTTAGCATTGCTGCAATTTATTTCAGCAGTTTGTCACTTTTTTTTCTTTGAGAAAATTCAGAGAACAGCAGCAAAAATAAGTCAGAATGGATCGATTTGTGAAGGCAGATTAGACAGCACTGAAGACACCCAGCCAGAGGATAAGAGAGGACACGTCTGTGCAGATGAAGGAGCCCAGGATGAGAGGAGGAAAGAGCTGAGGGCAAAGGGATGTGACCGAACCCAAACACGGAAATTAAGTCAGGCGAGAGGCAAGTTATGAAGTAAGTCTAAAAACCTTCCCAGCTCTCATAGATGGCAGAATAATGAGAACATATTTTGTCTTTTTTTCCATCAAAGTCCCTGTTCCCCAGCACTCAGGACTTTGTGTGTGCAAACACTCTGGGAAATCACAATGACTTTCAACCGAGTCCAGTGGTTTAAACCACATTCTCAGTGCACTTTATAAAACATTATCACAAGTTTGAGTGTTTTACTACTGAACATTTATGCCAATTTCCATCTTGTCAATCTTCAGTAATGCTGCGTCCCTGCAGGCTTTATTAAATCTGTGCTTTAGAGGAAATAACAAAAAAAAAAATGTCATTATAAGATTTTGGAGAGGCTTGGAAATCCCACGCTCCCATCAACGCTCGGAGTGTTCCACGAGGCAGCAACACACTTGTGTGGAGGGAGAAGTGCACACAATTCCAGGAGGATCATTCAGCTGGAGAACTCTGAATGACCCTGCGTTATTCCACTAAATTTGCTATTTAGGGCAAGACACAAAGGATGAAATCCCAGCCCCACTGGAATCCAGGGCACAATCCTCCTCGCCAGTGGCATCTGGATTTAATGATCCGCCTGTTACTGAGTTGTTTTGGGGCTGGGGAAGTGGCTCCTTCCTAAGGAAAACATTTCCCATCACGAGGTCAGTCAAGGTGCATCTTTTCACTTAAATGGAACTCCATTAAGCGCCCTTGAAAATCAAACTAATCCAGCACACAAAAGGAGAGGCTCATTCTCTATCCCCAACAGACAGACAGACAGATATTACTATATTTTCGCTCCAGGGTCAAGTCCTAAAACATGTAATTATAAGGCTATTACTGATGTTTTAGAAATACACATTTCCAGATAAATAACATTTTCTCTCAGGTAACTGCAGTGGCTGCTGAGCAAAGCAAAGCCTCTCCCAGAGTGCACCAAGTTTTAACTTAACTCTTCCTTCTGTGCATCATCTTTCTCATACCCCCAGCTTGTCCTCACATTCACCTGAAAGCATCTGGAACTTTCCAGTGGGTCTGACTGCAAATCTCTGAGGTTTCTCATGTACAACTCTCAGTTTTCAGGGTTCAGGCTGTTCTGAGCTACAGGAAAAGGGCTGTTTCGGTGCAGCAGGGAATGAGAGAGGAGCAAACCCTGAAACACAATTCTTGTGGTGTTCATTCCTGGAAAATTACCTTTCAGGAAGTGCTTTGTGCTTTATGCTCTGCACACGAGGCCAGTAGGGACTTTAAATCTTTTTATGGCAATAATAGAAACAAAAAAAGAAAGGAAGAGAAAAAAGTTAGGAACAAACATTAAATTCTTCTATGAAATAAATATAAATACAGTGCTGCTGTCAGAACACATTAGAAATCTGGACAGCAGCACACATGGATGACTCAGTATTTCACAACTGATTAGGATGTGATTTAAATGTTAAAGTGAAAAACTGAGTTCTAAACCTCTTTTTTCAACTTAGAAAAGATATAAAATAAGTAGCATGAATCTTTCTATATTTAAGAAGTTAGAGGTGTCCCAAACAACCACACAACTTGTAATAAATATAACAACAATATTGTGCAAAGACATTTCCCAGATGGAAACATCCCAAGCCCTCCTTTGGACAGGCCCATTCATGAGCTGAAAGACACCTGGGAAGGGCCAACATCCCAGACATCCACATTTTTCCCTTTCCATGGACCTGATTCCTGTTGAACTTTGAACCTCCTGCAGTCAGTGTTTTCTACAACACTAAATAAAGCCACGTGCCTTCTACACCGAGCTCAGGTTGACAGGGAAGTCAGAGAAAGATCCCTAGTGCAGAATACAACATTTCCTCGTGCATGAAATGGCTCCCATAATGAAATCTGAGTCATTTCTCAGTCAGAAAAGCAACTCAGTGAGATTTGTCTACATTTGCTTAATCAGATGACCCCGTCCCACGTGCAAAGTGGGTTTTTTTGGAAGCCACTCAGATATTGATGGAAATACCAGATTTTGTTGCCCACAGGAAATCCCTTAATGCCTTTGTTATTTCCTCTAGTTCAGGGATTTGCTAAAGCCCCCAGGGACGTGGAATTCAGCAAAGCCTGAGAGTGCAGGAGCAGAGAATGATCAGACACAGAACCCACAGGCTGAGGAGTCACTGCAAGGCCAGATCCGGTTTCATTAATGAGGTTTAAATGCCTTTGCCACCCAATGATACGGTGCATTTTTTACTGGCTCTTCACATGTGCCCCACAAGAACCATTTCTTCTGCTGTTAAATCACAGGTGGTCACTGCCACTGAAACCCCACGAGCCTCAGCAAATCCACCACTCACGAGGGCAGGTGTTGCTTGGAATGAAAGGGAGCACTGGAGGGGAATCAGGGATTGGGTAAAACCACAGGACCCAACCTGCTCATTCCTGTATTTCACATCCTCAGCAGAGCCTCCTGAATTTCCAGCACATGTTGAAAGTCACAAGTGCTGCAGATACATCTCAGCAAGCCAACCTCTGATATCAGTGTCTTTGCTTCACCAGCCCCTCTTGCTTCCCATGGATATAAAGTATAAACTTCCAGCAGCTGTACCATAATCCTTCTCATCAAATATTTGGGCGACAGGTGGAAAATTGTTCTGCCAGCTGAGGAAGACAAAATCCATCCCTCCTGGCAATTTTCTGCAATGAAAAACTCCAAAAAATGAATGTGCAATAAGTTGTGGAAGCAAATCTAGAATATTATCACACAAAAGCAGTGTGCTCAGAATCTTCAGCTGCAAACTAACCCTGCTTATCTGAATTTTAAAGAATCTCATCCCTCCTCCCGTGTGCACAGGACGAGATACGGAGCTGGATGTGCTGCCTCTTGAGACTATTAGTTCTACACCTGGGCTTTTTCCATTTGGCTGTGCTTTGAAATGCACGGGGGCTGCTCTGATCACCCCTTTTTTTGCAGGATCAGAGAAGTCTGACAACAAATCCGGGGAGCTGGAGGGTGACAGTCACTCACTGCCATGGAGCACACACCACATCCCTCAACCCTCACTGAGCACAAAACCTGTTTGGCCCCAAAACATTCTGATTTCTTCCATTTTTTTTTCCTCCACAAACCCTTCCCCTCCAACTTTACACCAAAGAGAAGCATCAGTATCACTCAAAAGCCTCCTCACAGAGGATCCACCTGGCAAAGACCCTGTGATGCCACCAAAGGGTGGCTGGGGCTGTTCCCCCAGACCCACAGAGCGATTCCTCCGGTGGGCAGGAGCTCCCCAGGAAGGATTTCTGCTCTGATATGGAATGAACTTCAAAAGCATCACACCTTTATCCCCCAGTTCCAGCCTCAGTTCCTCTCTGACTCTTTGCCAAAAGCATTTCTGCATCTCTTTGCAGGGCTACACTTCCAGTCCCATGAAATCCAGGAAAGGAACTTTCCACCAACCCCCCTGTCAATGGGCTGGAGGAGGGAAGGGCATTTATTTTCACCAACGAGCATTAATATGTTCATAAAACATTCCTGGTCTTCTCTGTGCCAACAGAGATAAATGTGTATCCTATTGTAATCCCTCATGTGTTCTAATTTTATTTATATCTGTTATACATAGTTATAAAAATGATATATTACATTTATTAAATATTAAGTGGGTTGCAAACTTGAAGAATCTTTCATACATTCATACATTTATTTAACATCCAGGTTTTTTCTTTGAGCAGTGTGCAAGCAATATAAATCTTTAAAGGGAGGAAAAAAAAGATTCTCCAGCATTCTAAACAGATGGATCTGTAACAAAAAGTCTTCCAGCATGTGTGGAGCATCCAACTTCTTCTGCCTAGCACAGTAACCTTGGTGTGAATCAAACTCAAGTATCAGTCGCTGCCAGGAGGAAATTACAGTGTGGAAACAAGTGCGTGTGGGGTTGATGTCTGAGCAGGACAATTCCAGGTACAAAAGGAGTTTCTCCTCCCACACCCCCCCTTTTTTAGCCACAACCAGTTACCACACACAGGAACACGGAGCAAACCAGGAATCACTGGCCTTTCTCTGGGCTTCTTTAAAGGCCTGGCTTTATAAAGGCAGCGTTATGTCTGTGATGAGATCTGGGTTCACTTAATCTTAATTACTGAGACAGTGATACGGAAATGCTCATTTGGGAAAAAAAAACAAAAAACGCATCAGCTGAGAGAGAAATGCAGTTTCATTTTTCCTAAAGTGAGAAAACAAGCTCTAAAAATGTGCCCTTTATTTTAATGCAGAGAGTTCAAGAGCACTGCAGTAATATATGTATATTGAAATACAATGTAGGGACACTCAGTGTAATTCTCATCAACTGAGTCTTAAATCCCTAATGATCTAATTAAAATTGCACTAAAGAATGCTGCAGTTATCTCTGCTCCTTCAGGTAACTCGAATTTTATAAGAAAATAGGTACCATTAGGTGTTAATAGACATAATTTTAACTATAACATACAGTTCCCAATTTAGATAGGAGTTTAGAGGAGAAGAATATTAGATTTCCAAATCCCTATAAAATCATGCATTGGCTGAACTTGCATTTCCATTTCTTGTTGCACTTTACACAAATTAAATAAAGAGATGAATTAAATTTAATGATGGACCTTTATATTCTGATTTTTTTTTTTAATCTGTATTGAAACAATGAAATTTTGGAAGTGAAGCTGCACAACACTTTTTCTTACAAAAAAAAAAAAAATTAGGTATTTCAAATACTGTCCAGTTTTTGAAGCATGTGGTGTCCCTCATAACAGGAAAGATGCAAACAGTTGATGTTCCCTCCTTAGGCAGAGAGGTTTGAGCCATGGAGAGGTTTAGACCTTTCTGTAAATTCAGACTAAGGGGGGAGGGCAGTGCTGGGGCTCCAGAGCATCTTTATGCTCCCACCTTCCAGGAGGAGCCTGACTGGCTTCTTTTGTACTTTTTACAGGTATTCAGCTACAAACATTTAATGGAACAGACACGTGACCGCCAAGCAATTAAAATTGAAATAGTAAAGCATTCCAGTACTATAATATTATTTACAGAGGCCTGTGAGGCATTTCAATTTATTGATGTTACTGTAGTTTCAGAAGCTGTTTTCTGCACTAGAACATGATAAGATTTCTGTAGTGCCCTCCAGTTAATTGTTTGAATAACTAAATATTTTGCAACTCTTCTTTCATTCTTCTTGTTCCAATCAGACAGTCTTTGTTAAACCCTGGAAGAATTTAAGCAAAGATTTCCGACACGAAACGGGAGAGTAAAAGCTTTTCAATTTCCTCCCGTTTGCCAATCTTACAGATGGCTTTAAATAGAAAAATCTCAGAAGTCACTCAACAGTCATGACTGTGGAACTGGTTAGGTTGGAAAAGACCTTTATGGCTGTTGAGTTCACCTGTTCATTGTGCAACGTGGTAATGCAACACAGGCTGGGAACACCTGAGGGATGCCAAGCCCAGGGAAGTGGAGCTGCTGGGATTGGTGACCCCTCCAGAGCCAGCACGTCCCTCCTTGGCACACAAGCCAGCCCTGGGGGGCTCAGCTCAGCACAGCTCTCACCAAGAGCTGCCCCTGGCTCAGACTGGAGGGAGAACCTCCCTGGGAAGGGGTAATCCTGATGCCCAGTGGGACACACTCACACCCAGGGCTTCACTGGCACCACTTCACATCCTTGCCTGGCCAAACCCAGCCCAGGGGCTGCTCAGCCCTCTCAGACCCTGCCCTGTGACAACTCTGCACAGAATCATTTCTCATTCAGTTGTTTACCAATTCCTGAACTTATTCCCCCCCCCTCCATTTCCCCTGACAGTGAATCAGAATCCCAGGGTGGCAACACGCCCTTGTGAACCTCCCAGAGCTGTAACTACACCTCACCTACAGCTTTCTGTAACTTTTCAACCTGGCAAAGAGACTATCCTAATAATGAACTTAAACTACCTGTTTACTNACAAAGGAAAAGAGGAAAAACAGCCCCAAAAAACCCACTTGGAAACACTCTCTTGCAAGAGCCTCCCACACCGAACGCCCCTACAGCTGACAGTTTTGTGCAGCACAAAGATTAATAATTTTCAAAACCTGACATTTTCCATCTGAATCACAAGCTACTTTGTGAAAAATCTTTTCCATATCCTGCTCCACACAGAGAAGGGCATTTTAGGCTTCGGCTGCTTTTGTCATGTTAAAGACCAGGCAGAGTTACAGCTGCTGGCTCTGCAGGGAGCTGCTCGTGCTGCAAACACGCACTTTTGGGGGAGACTGGAAATCTGGATTTCAACGGAGCCTCCATTTACGTGGCTCTGCCACGCTCCCTGCTACTGCAATCCACTGGCAACACACACCTCGGAGTGCTAAAACTCACCCACAGCCTTTCCCCTCCCTCCCCTCAAGTGTCACAAAGCTCTCCCAGTGTCACAAAGCTCCCCCTTACGTGAATTCCATCATTTTCCACTCTGTCAGCCCCATGGTTTCAAGCAATTTTGCCCAACACTGCAGTTTCTGATCTCTTACAGAATCTCTACAAGATTCTTTTACAAAATTTACAGAACTCTCCCCAGTTTTGCACATCTCCCACAGAGGAGCCTGCAGCTGACACAAGCTCTGGGATCTCAACCCCTTACTGATGGGTGAATTCCTGCATTCTGGGTAAGGAAGCACGAGCTCCTTTCATTTCAGCCCATCAGGAAGTGCCAGAACACACCTCATTTATCCTCTAAGCAAGACTGGGAGAAAATGGGAAAAGGGACCCAAAGAGTTTTTCCAGCTGGCTCTGGAGAAGGAAGGCACAGAGCAGTGATTTTCCTTAGGCCTTGCTCAGGACTGCATTTCCTGCAGAGAACAACAGAGTCCCTTCAGATTCCAATCCACAGTTCAATTTTCCTACACTACACTGCTTGCCCTACAACACAAGACATTACATTCTTCATAAGTTATCCTAAAATTGCCGGTAATTTTTACGTTGAACAAGCCAAATGAGTAAATCAACAAAGCCCCCATTTACAGGGGTTTTCATGCCATTAGGAGAGGGACCATTTCAATTTTGAAGCAGAGGCTGCTTGATGGCTTGAGAGGCAGCTCCGTGTAATTCAGGCAGGAGGCCTGGGCTACATCAAGAATGGGCCAGAAATACAGACCCTGAGACTGAATGCTGTATATTTTTATATAAAACATACCTGGAAAACTGCTGATAAACTGCCCTGTTTGTCCCTGCCAGGGCAGGGGAAGAGGGTGAACAGCCTCCCACAGCTCAAGAGCCGCTCTCAAAACAACAAGCAGCAATAACATCCCACAACACTTCCATTTTTTTTCCCCCAGCATGTCAGATTTTATGGAGTATGACATTAAAATCCATCTCCTTCAAGCTCCCCAAACATGATATTTAAGTTCAGTTTCTCAGTGTTAAGAGCCGCGGTGCTTTATTAGCTGCAATAACTGTCAGCTCTCACTTAGCCAAGTGATGGATGAGGCACCTATTCCTCTGGCAGCTGCTCCCAGTCCAGCCCAGTCCAGCAAACAGCAGCACAGCCCCCTCCAGGTGGGGCTGCCTTGGCTTCTCCATCATTATCAAAACACTCCGTGTCTAGAACCTTCTTTTCCTGGTACTGTGTGAACGGCTAAAAATAAATCCCACCCGATGACAGTGAAGCAGCATTAAGTTTCCAATTTAGCACAGAACAGCTCTCAGACTGCTTTTAAAAAGTCAATGAGATTTAAGCACATGCTTGACTTGCAACTTACGCTTAACTCGTTTGCCAAGTCTAGTTAATCTGAGGAACTGCATCCCAGGAGTGACGGACGGGTCTGACCTGCCCAAAGCTGGTGTCAGTTGATGACAGAATATTTAACTCTTAAATAGGATTTTATTTAGACACACGAATGAGAGTGTGAGTCAATATCATCCACCTATTCACCTCCCCACTAAAGCACTTGGGATCAGCAGCATGGAAAACTCTGCTGGTGGAACAGACTCCCTGCAACTCGGCTGTGCTGGAATACTTGGAGTTTTATTGCTTCCCAGCTTGATCCCAGTGAGCTGCATCACAGGGAACAAAGTGAAGCACAGCACAACATATACACAAATGCAGTATGTGATACTCAGAAAGACAAACACCTCTAACAAAAGGCTGGCAAATCCATTCTGGTGCTTAAAACCCTCAGCATTTTGTCACACACGTGGAAGCAGCTCTGTGAGATCAACAAACACTCACATGTCGGGAACGGGGAACACAAAGGAATTGTGCTCCTGACAATCTTTTTTATTAATAATGTACAAAGCCTGTCCTCACAATCTTAGATGGCCTGTCAGAGACAAAGGCATTTGCAGTGTTTTCGTTGAAGCAGAACAAAGTGTGCAGGTTTTCATCCTCCCTTCCAAATGCCAACTGATCCTAAAAAGTCTCACGAACGCTACTGATGCCTCACCTTTAATAAAGGCAGTTGAACAGCAACGCCTCACCACAGAGCTGCGACTCACTGAGCTCACTCACGAGAGACAACGCTGACAACAGATCCCACCGAGCTGTTTGCTCCCATCCAGCCCTTCACGCCATCCCTCCCTGCCTTCCAAGGAAACCACGGCAGGGAAACTTCTCCTGCGTGACAACACGTTCCCTTCCTCACTGAGCTGCTCCTTTTCAGCCAGTTTTCAACAGCAGGAGGAAAGAAACAGCATCTCTTGGGATGTGCCAGCCCACAGCTCCCTTCCCACGTTCTGGAACATCCACACTCATCCAAGGGTCACAGACCAGTGTGGGGCTCATCCTCCCCTCATCTTTCCTGAAAAGCTCCGAGAAGGACATGGAGTTATTCAAGAACTCCATTCAAACGCCCCATGAACAATATCCTTTTCATATCTGCAGGATGATACAAATCACTTGTTCCTTCCCTGCTGCCTGAGTCACCCTCCCCCCGGAGTTATTAACCCGTGGTTATCGCCCGCTCCGAGAGTGAAAACCCTTTTGTTCCGAGACTTGAAGATTTATTTGTCAAGCCTGACAGCTCTGATCTAGTCTTGCAGAGAATGTCAGTGCCTGAAAAGGAATTCAAGAAATTATGAGCTGCAGGAAATAGCCAAAGTCATGGCAAAGTTTGCTATTTCAGACGAGGAGGAGACAAACAATACAGAGATAAAAATCTGCATTTCCACAGAAAAGACTCACTAAAAAGGCCTGAAGAAATGGTGAACAGTGCACTGATAGATCTCACATGTGCTTAACACATGATTTATAGGTATTTTAGAAGATACACGCATCTAGATGCCATCCAGACACATTTCATTCTAGATCTTGAAAAATCAACAGGTACAAACATGGCACATTTAGTATAAAAATCAGATACCCTTTGCTCTTGCCCATGTGTTAAAATGAGTGGTGTTACCTGAGGCTGCCCATAAACACATGAGCTTGGAAAACAAGCCCTGGGTATGATTAACCTTCTGACGTCCTCACAGTGCAGTGTAAGGACATATTTTAAGCCATTTTCCTCATGAGAAGACTGTCATGTATTGTGAGAAATGCAACCTGTGGGCACGGCCATCACCACTCAACTACACCAGGATCTAATCAAAAGCTCAGAAACCAACCTGATTAGAATCTTACTGTGCATCCAAAGGGGTGTCACACGCTCTTAAACCAGTGTTTGGGTACATAACCATAAATCACAGCCCCACAGAAATTACGGGCCAGGCCCCCCTCTGGTGTGAGGCTTCACATCTTAGTTAAGTCAGGAACTGAATACACAGACCTTGTCATTCCCACATGGATTTATACACATCCATAATTGGCTCCAGCATGGACTCGACACTCAGTCCCACCAGGAGCCAGCCCAGCCCCGGAGCAGCTCAGAGCCAGACACTGCGAGTCTCTGAACTTGGACACCCTCCAACCACACCAAAAGCTGTTTTGTCAACGCAAGGAGAATAAATCAGAGGAGATGTATTTCACCTTGGCAAGAGCCAAGCAATCAGCTCATCCATCATCTTCCATCAGTGAGAACTTCAGGAAATAGAGGCAGAATAGGAGTCGATAAAATATGCTTAAATACCACCCAGGCCTCTCCTTGCCAGGCTTTTAATTTGGTAAATAAATGCCTTCCTTTGGGAACACACCCCGGAGTCCTTCCCAGACGTGGATTAAGTGCTCTGTTAGCAGTGCCTGGTGAATGGATCTCCCTGTAATGGCCTAAATCTCCCTGCTGCTTAATTTCCAACATTAAAAGGTGCATGTGGGGGTAAGAAAACTCTGGAGTTAAAAATATAACCCTTTTTATGGTTTTATTTAATCTGTTAACTACACAAACAAGGGATGTGTGTCTTACAGGCGAGGAGCAGCAGTGTAATAATACCCAGGAAATCTGGTAGAATATACTGTTAATTAGACTGAGTTGAGCCCCAAAAGGCACATTCTACCTCTTTTTTTTTGAGGGCTAATTAAGAATAATACCAAGGGAAAAAAATCCCCATATATGCATTAAGGCAAGAAAAGGGGCTTCTCCTGCAGAGTTCTTACATGTCTGAGAGGATTTTCCATTCTGGTCATCTCTTTATTGATCTGGCTTTTAAGTAATGCACACTAGATGGTGAATATTTAATAAGCTTTTCTTATGGTAATATAAAATCTGGAGCTCTGGCCATAAAATGAAGCAAAAGAGGGAAAAGGGTGCTCAAAGGTTTCAAAGCCTCAGCATCTGTAGCCAGAGCTTCATTTCAGGAGACCTCAGAACCAACCTTGGAAAAAAAGCCCATAAACAAAACCCAAAAAACCCACAATCAAGCAACAATTCATTACCATGTATATCCAATATTCGGGACAAATCAGCCAAGAGCCTGGAAATGAGCAACTCAGTTCCAAATATTTAGGCCAGTAAATGAAGCCGTGGTTGTTGTGATCATGGAAACATTCACGCTTTGGTTGAATGACCTGTAAAAATGCAGCAGGTGCTGACTTTTTGCTCTTTTCAGATCATATTTTCCATTTAGGAATTTTTATGAGATGAAGGACTGATGTCATCAAGAGGGACTGCAATCAGGACAATCCTGCACCCCCTGCTCTTTCAGGACAGTTCCCTTTGGATCACACCCCCAGTGATGGAGAGGAAGGGGAAACAGAAATCAGAATGGAAAATGGTGAGGAAAAAATTCATGTTTAGCTTTATCTGCCCAAACAAAACAGCACCACAGCCTCTCAGGTGAAATGATTTCTCTGAACAGAGGAAGGGTGGTGGAGGCAGGATGGAAGAGGAATTGATTTCTATTTCAACCCAGATTCAGTAAGTGAGAGGAAAGGGAGATGCTGAGAAGCAAAAGCATCTCCTGCAGCAGATGTGGCTGTTCTGCTGCAACTCTGCACTCTGGAAGGGACAGAACTCACCACACGGTGACAACAAATCCACAGCCCATGAGGGATCCTCCCAGCACAGTCCCAGACTTTGATGGACATCCTGTGGGCTTTTAACACCAATTTACTCCGAGATGGGGCTCAGCAAAGCCGCCAGACATACGTTATTTGTAGAATCTTGTTTCCTGCTGTTGAAATGACCTTTGCTATTTTTCACTAATGTTTGCCTCTAATCCATGCCTGGCATGATGCTGAAATATTAATCCCAGTGCCTGAAGCCTGTGCAAAGGCTGCTGGAATGCAGGGATGCGCTCCGGGCTGTGATGCAGAAGGGAGGTTATGGGGAGCTGAGATCCCTCAGAGGGCACAGGTACAGGGCTCACAGCAGCTTGTGGAGAGGACAGAACGCACTATTTCACTTCCCCCCTGGATAGAAGGAATCTTAACTCTATTCCATGTCTTCACTGTCCCTCTGGATACAAGTAATCCTACTCTACTCTACATCTTCAGTGAAGAATTTCACCAGGGTAAGGAGTGACCCTTTGGATTTGGTTGCAAAGAGTGGGTGTAAAGCGTAGATTAAACCCTTCTTTTCCCCTGGGATTAAACAGCAGAACCACAGCCTGTTCAGAGGCAGCCACAGCTTCACTTGCAAAATTCCACTCTGCCCATCCCAGGTGGAGCTGGTAAATCCCTGGGGGGGTTCAGTGCCAGCCAGCAGGAGTCCAGGCACATTTATCCATCAGCAGAGCACAGGCAAGGGGCCAGAGGAGCAAAGAGCATCACTACCAAGACAGGGATTTATCCAAGGGATTTCTACACTGATTAACATCACCCACCACAGTAGAAGAGCTCCCATCCTTCCCCCCCACACCCTGCAGCAGCTCTGGCCCTGCCAGGCTAAGAGGAAAGAGTCCTTTCTGGAATTGCATAACCCAAACTGCAGAAATGCCTTTGAAAACACACAACTGCTTCATTTCTGATATTGCTGGCAGATCTCATCCATAAATTAGCTGAGGTTATGGAGGCTTCAAGAATAACTTTTTATTCCCCACATGCTTCCCTATTATGCTTAGTAATGCACAACACAACACCCGCATTGACAAGCACCAGAGGGAAAAGTAATAAAAGTAGCAGTAGGGAAGTTGCAAAATGAGAAAGAAACTGTTCAGCAATCTTTAATGAGGTCCTTCTGGTCCTGGCTGCAGCTTCTAAGAGCAAGGCAGAGAAACTCCACATAATTAAAATAAAAACCCTCAAATATAAACTTGATCAAGTCTCAGGTTTTTAAGGCAACAATGGACTTTTTCTTTTGCAAGCGATTTTTATGTCAAAGAATAATCTAAGGAACAAATCTCATCCTTCTCATTTTTGCTACAGATCAATTTGAGACTCTGAAGTGTAGGTTTGTTATGTTTGGAATGGAGACAGTCCCACTCTTGTTTAGCTCACTCTTCTTGGCTCAAGCACAGGAATTTTCACCTGAGTACAACTGTCTAACTGGCAGCGGCACCATCTATGGAGTGAGAAATGTGCATTTCAAAGACAAAAACAAATAAAGGGGAGGACAAAGAAGACCCTAATCCTGGCTCCCAACTGTATCTTGGTAACCTTGCCCCCAAAACCACTGAGCAGACACCTACTCTGTTTCTCAAAGGACAAGTCAAGAGAAGAGCTGAGGCTGTAAAACCTGATGTAGAAGCTCAGATCAGAAGCTGGAAGATGTGCCCCCCTCTCCTGAGCACGCTGCAGTCCCTGGCTCACAGGGAGCCCTTTGTTTGCTGGGGAATTTCTGCCTGAAAACACCAATTTGTTGAAGCTGCAGCTCTTGGGTCAGGAATTTGCCCTTCTCCCCCTCGCCCATGGGGGTTGTTGCAGCTGAACCTGTTCCATAATACATGGCTGATAGAACACAAACTGAACAAGAGGAAGGGGAGGCTATTCTGGGTGAGGCCAGTGAAGACAAATCCGACCTCTCCACACTGCAAGGCAATATCCCACCCCCTGGACTTGCTCTGGGGTTGTGACACCAGCTCAGAGACCTCCAGGCACTGCTGTGACCCTCTCAGGGCAGGTCCAAGAGAGCAGATACACCATGGAGGGTTTCTTGCATTAAACCAGGACCCAGACCTGGTTCAGCCACACGGTCTGCACCGTGACAGATTTTCTCTCTACACACTCTACAGATTCTCTCCCTCCCTCAACACCTCCTCTCCTGATGCTCCACAAAACAGAATCCCAGAATCACTGAGGGTGGAAAAGCCCTTCAAGCTCATCGAGTCCAACATGTGCCAGACCCCCACCTGAGTGCCATGTCCAGTCATTCCCTGGACACCCGCAGGGATGGGGACTCCAAACCTCCCTCTTTGCCTGTGATTGTTCTTCCAGCATCTAAAAACTCTTGTCATCCCCCCTTTTCCTTGTCCCCCGGACAGCAGTCACACTCACAGTACTTTTTATCTCTTTTTAAAAGCAATATAAATTTTTATCTCTTCCTCTGAAGCAATATAAACAAAAAAGGCTACGCACGGGTGCCCTTGGGAGAATTCAGATGGCCTGGCCCTGTTTGTTTCCTAAAGCTCACATTTTATGGGGTCTGCATTATCACTGTGAAATATCACCTCAGGTGATGACACAGCAGGTACTAAACACTCTCCTACTGCTGGGATAACAGTTGGGAGCCATTAAAGGATGGGGGACATGGAAAGGATGGAAGTGTAGGAGAGAGAAAACACGCAAAAATCACTGCCTTTAATATTCATTAGAACAAAATTGAGGTACATAAAGGCATTTTTCAACGCCTTGTGACAACCTCTGATGCATCTGGAATTAAACAATCCAGTTCTGAGGCTGCTGGCAGTACCAGGTAGGGCTGGGATGGCCCCTCTGGGAGGTGAGATCAGTAACCAAACCCTGCACGTCCAGGGCAGTGCATTCCCTGCCTAACACACTCAACTTCCAACAGGGAAAACAAGCCATAAAGTTTAGCCTAGAAACTTTCAGTGCTAAAATGATAATTACATGAAACAAGAATCCAACTTGCTCTCAAAGGAGCGTATTATTCAGCCACAGTTACCTGGGACTGGGAAAATACCAAAGGGTGGTGTCCTATTTCCACAAAATCCTCCTACTGCACCTTGAGCTCCCAGGGGCTGATCCACGTCCCCCTCTCAGGGTGTTCTGGTATCACCCTTCATCCCACAGAACCACCACATCTCAGCCTCCCAGCTGTGACCAGGAGCTCCCAGCCAGACCCACAAGTGCCAGGGAACAACAATTAATAGGATAACGACTCCGAGTTACCACCAAAGAAAATCACCATATTTTGGGCAAGCCAGAGGAGTCCCTGAAGGATTTTGACTAATGACACTGTAATTTACTGTAACCTCCGAGTTTACTATTTTATTCTGTTCATGCAGTTCCAAATTACATCAGAATTGTGTTGTTTGCACTTTTAATCTTGTAAAAACTCTCTGGCAGCCATGCACAGTCCATGGGGGAGGATTCCTAATTTATGTAAAGTATTACGGAAAATGATCTATATGACAGTTTGGTATAAAATGCTAAATGCAAGTCATTACTCACTGAAGATAATTTGAGAGTATTGTGTCAGGGGAGACATTAGATTGCAGAGGATAAAAAGTTGGAATAGGTATTCACATATTTATTCATATTTGCATAATCAACTGCAGGAGATAGTGGGTGTTCTCTTGGGCCCAACTAAAAGACAATGAACCCAACAACAGTTGGGAAACTTTCTATTATTTTTCAAACTATCAACACAATACCTGTTCGGGGCTTTTTATTTTGGTCTTTCAAATGACAGCTGTAGCTCTTATCCCAGAAATCAGCACACTCCTGGATTCTGGGGTTGTTTGCAATCAAAGCCATGGGACCAGCTGTTCACTAAGGGGGATGAAGTGGAGCAAGGTCACTGTTTCAGTTCTGGAATGGGAGGATTTACCTCTTATTCCCTGTCATGGGGAAGGGGTGTGCCACATCTCCCCTCTTTCAAGCAATGGGAGAAGGGCTGGTAATACAATAAAACTAAACAGTGCTTATTTATCCTGTCTGTCCATGAAATTCAGGGTTGTTTCCGTGCTGACACACAACCCAGGGACTTTGCTGAAGGGGTGGGTGAGCGTGTCTGAGTGTTGCCTCTGCCAGCTGGACACTTCACCGTCCTCCTCTTCAAGTAAGAGCTATTTATTTTGCACTTCAGAAGGTGCTGCTCAAAATGACAACTGTCCCGCTGAAAATTATTCCTTTTCCCCCCAGACTGACACAGCAGCTCAAATGCACAAAGTGCCTTACAGAGCAATTCCATCCCCCAGCTGCAGAGCTGGATTTACACCAGTCAACATCAGCATTTAACCCAGACAGCAGCTAATGAGGAACCTGGAAACGGCATCCACACATCAGCAGCTTTGGGGCAATTTCCCTGGAATTAATGACCTGTCAGAACTCTGGGAACACACACAAAGCTCTCCTCTCCAGTTCCATTTCCCAGCCAAAAGGAACTACGTGGCTGCCTGTCCCCTTCCTAACTCTCCTCATGCTAATTCCAGCTTCCACAGCCTGAGGGTTTTCTCTTCCTGCAGAGTTTGTGTGCTCAGAACTCTTGTTTTAAGGATTCCCCCTCCCAACATGCCCCCTGTGCAACCTGTTTGCACAACTCCCTTTCCAGTGGCTCCTAGAAAAGCTGGAGCTGGTGGGCTTTTATCTTCCCTGGTTCCTTCTGCTTATCCCAGATTCACACTAACACTGTCTGAGACAGATGAGCAGCTCCAGCAGCTCCCCACTTGCAGGGCTCTAATAAACCAGTTTAGCTGATGTTGCAGAGCTCGTACTGGGGCACATTTCTGGTCCCTGCTTCTCCAGATTCTCCCTTCAATTTAGGACCACATTTCTCAATGGCTGGGGTAGGGAAGGGTCTAAGGGTACATGTGTGCATCCCTCAGTTTTTATGACAGCAGGATCCCTGTGCAATGCATTAAGAAATATTCAGAAAGGAGGACTAAATCCTTCAGGACATACAGAATTCTCAGGGATCTGTTCCAGGTTTAACATCCCAGCATTTCCTGGAGGATGGGAGGCAACACGCTGAGCTCAGCAATCACTGGCACATTGAGACACCACTTGAGAAAAATTCCTGAATGAAAGGCACTTCCTCCAAAAAGACAGAAAGGGAAACAAACACAACAACCCGAGGACAAGCTCCCTGCAGTGCCCACCCGGGCCCCCCTTCTGAACCACAGCGTGTGGCCTCCATCACTCACACTCAACAGGAACGACTCTCACACATCCACATCTGCACAGCTCCCCGTCAGTCCTTCCCCACCTTTTCCAAGCCCAGATTTATGCAATACCTTTGCCATCCTTTATCAGGCTTTTTAAATTAAAAGGAAGCAGCACTTTGAGTACCCTCGAGCCCCTCGCAGCCCTCCACACCCCCGCACTGTTCTAAGGTCCTGCCATGTCTGAGAGAATTCCTTGCCTTCTGTTTTCCTTGGCACAGCCCTGTCCCTGCTGCAGGGCTCACACAGCCCCACTGGGCCAGAGAGTCCAGGCAGCAGATGGGGATTAAAGTTCTGCTCCAGCCCAGTTCTCAGTGTCTGGCTCTCGGACTCAGCATCAGCTGCTTAAGATTTGGGGATTCCACTGAGCTGAAATCGGCACATCCACCAGTGAAGGCAAAAGCAACAGCTCCAGGACTTTGTAACTGAATAGCATGGACAGATCTGAATTAATGTCCCCACCCATCAGTGCTGTAAATGTGGCTTTGTAGGAGTTTTTCTAATAAGATTTGCACTTCCACTCTTATGTCCAAGAGTGTCCAGCTCTAGGAATGCTTTCCCCAGGCTCTCCCTGTTCTATGCAACCACAGCAGATGACTAGAGACACAAAGGCCCTGTTGCTTTCAGTCCCTCAAACACAGAGACGTTTTCCCTGGTCATAAATTTTAAAAGAACATGACAGAAGAGTTAGTTAAATGTTGTATAAAAGAGTCATTGCAGATTAAAATTTAAAAAGCATTCAACAGCTTCAAAGAGAGTCCAAGCCCATCTGTTACTCTAAATTACCTTTTTCCCCTTTATCTTCGTGGAGCATCATGCCATGGGATGGAAACTGACATCAAAGGGACATCTTCAAATCTCTGTTTCAGATCCATTCCCAGTTAACACTGAACATTTAGCAGAGTAACACACATCCTGCTTTTTGCTGAAAGGTCTGGGACAGAAGCCTCAGGATGATTTCATGGCAAGAATATAATCCAGAAGGAGTCATAATTACTGCAGAGGACACGTGGAGAGAGAAACCAACTCTCAGTCCAGCAGAAGCTTCCAGTGAGGTCTTGCAGGGAAGAGAACAAGTCACTGGAGAGGCTCTTCCACCTTCACAGAATCATTGAATGGTTTGGGTTGGAAGGACCTTAAATCTCATCTCATCTCACTGCTCACCTTCCACCACAGCAGGTGGCTCCAAGCCCTGTCAACCTGGCCTTGCAAAGGCACATCTGAAACACATCTTTGCAAGCTCACTATGCAAAATCTGCATGGGTTAAAAAGGGAGACTCAGAGCAAAGGGACTCACAACTAAAACAGACACAGAGAAAAGCCCATGAACCACCTGTTTTCACAAAGACACTTCTCCAGGTGGGATCTTTCCTACAGGAAAAGGTTTCCTGAGTGAGGTCAAGCAGCTTTTCAAGGAGTAAAGCAGAACTATTGCCAAAGCTTGTGTTGGATCACATCAAAGCCAAAGAAAAGGCAAACTGAGCTACCAGCCAAAAACCTCAAGCTGTTGGAAACAGCAACATCCTCCAGTTCTGAGTGGGTGAAAGTGCCCCACGGCTCCGCTGGCACTGGGACTCTGTGAGCACTTCAATTAACTGCACGAGCCTGCACTGCAATTACACCTCCAGTTTATTGTGCAGGCTTAGAGTTTTCTGTCTGCAAAGGATGGGACAAGCACCACTCCTTGGGTTTCATGGGTAAGGGAAGTCGGAGACACAAAGCCAAAAAACCCCACCTGGGTATTCTGGTTTTTAAGCACTGTGGTTTAGGTGATGATAAAAATGCCTGTTCTGCTGCCACACAACTATTCCACTTTCTGCTGCTTCTAAAATGTCAAAATAAAATAAAATAAAGATTTTATTTTATTTTTTTCCACAAGAACTCAGACTCTTCCTATTTCAGCACAGCCTAAGTAAAAGGCACTGTGAGGAGCAGACAAGCTCAATGCCTTACACTAATTCCCTTGGTGTGGGACACAGGGAAGCTGCCGACGTTCACTGTTGTGACATGAGCTGAAAAAATAATTTCCAACAATCTGAAGTGATTAAAGTTCATTTTTGTGTCTCTGCCACACACCACAGAATGTATAATGTTCCTGCAAAGTTTCTATAACATCCTCCAATAAACCTGCCCTCGATTCACTGTGGTTTATGGAGCTGCAACAGTTCACGTGGCCCCACACAGTGTTTTCCCAAGCTTTAACAGATAAAAATTCCCATTGGATGAATGGGAATAGCAGACACCGAACTGCACAGGCTGCCACTGGTACAAATGCAGATGCACAGAGAGGAC
Source organism: Scytalopus superciliaris (assembly GCA_013400415.1). Classification (NCBI taxonomy): domain Eukaryota; kingdom Metazoa; phylum Chordata; class Aves; order Passeriformes; family Rhinocryptidae; genus Scytalopus; species Scytalopus superciliaris. The sequence continues at coordinate 577,333 of VXBX01008231.1, forward strand.
AGCATTGCCCAGAATGGTGGAATGAGCAGACATTGCACTAAAGAAAACAAATTTTAGGATATGATCATGGTCAGTGCTCCAAAGCAACACCAACAGCCACCTCAGCTGTGAGTCCAGCCAAGCACAAATCCACACCCCACGTCTTCCACAGCATGGATTTAAGAAATAAGAAAAATAAACTTTTAAAAATAAAAACCAGGGGGTTGACAAACTCACTGTTTTGCTGATTTCCTAATTGAAATCCCACTCTAAAGCTCTTAAATGAGACCAAGATGGGCTCAGGACAAACTGATCCGTTTTTCTCCTTAAGGATGCATTCAATCCTTGTGGTGCTAAAGCCTGGCAATGAAGGATTGATAAGGACAGAAAAGCACATCTCCTTCTCTCCTTAATCTCTCCATAAGGGTTTATCTTGTCATATCCCAGTCAGGCTGGATGATCTCAAACAGTTGTGTCCCCACTCACCAGCTCAGCCACAACAACAACAACACATCACAGACCCTTGTGGGGGCCAGTTATGACTCCTGTCCTATTTAAAACATTATTTAACATAAAAATATGTCAATATCTAGCCTGAACAGCACCAAAAATATCAAAGGAATAAAGGAATAAACCCCCCACCGCCCTCAAAACCCTAAACCAACCCCCATCACGTTCAAAATAGACCAGAACACGAAAAATTCCATCAACCCAAAGAAAGCTCCTCATCCTTCAGCTTGGCCACACCTGGGGGAACACCTTTAACGTCTGAGCTTACAGACACCTGGTAAAGGTGAGCACCCAGTTGTTTGACTGACTGAAAAGCAACACAAGGTCGTCTCCCCAGAGCTCCCATCCATCCTCATTAGCTCCAACAACAGCAATTCCACTCCTGCATACTCATGACTTCTTACTTAAAATGCTAAATGAAGATTTAATGCTCCCGGCCGGGGAAGATGCAGATACTGGAGTGAGGAAACGACACGGTCCTGCCTCCTCTGCAAGGTCAGGACAGAAAAACTCCTCTTTCAGGGAAACAACTTCCAGCAAGGCTTGGACTGCCCTTCCCAGGGAGGAGCATTTGGAGGAATATATTCACCTGCTCAGGGGTGATATTAAACACAGGGTTCTGTTTGTGCTCAGGAAATCACCACAAGCACCAAACACACAGTTTACAAATAACCTGCCAGCTCTGGGAAGGAGAAAGCAGACAGGGTGAGGATGAGTTGGAGACATAAATCTTCCCCTCCAAGTGTTAATGGGACACGTGTATTGGCCACTTACAAGAGCTTGTCATCGATAAATATGAGGCATATTTTCTGTCGTCCAAGTTTTTGTGCTTCTGCTCACGGGAACACTGAAAGGCGATTTCAGTGGGCAGACCCCACAATATGAAACCCCTCACTGTTCTGAGAGACACCCAGACAAGCTCTGGAATGGATTCACAGCGCTTTCCATGCCAGCAGGGATGACTGAAGATGTAGAATAAGAGGTTTTGGTTTAACATGAGGAAAAGCTTTTTTTGCAAGGCTGAGAATGTGGAATTTTCTCTGGGGAAATGTGGTGGGAACATCCCATGTTTAAACCTAGTTCAGGTACATTGGAATGACTTCTGTGGGGAAGAGTCCTGTGCTGGCAGAGAGCAGAACAGGTAAATCCCACCCAACCTGTTGCTTTCCTGCTACAAACCAGAGGTGTGAACACACGCAGTTGCACATTTTGAGGCAGGACCATCTAAGGCAGCCAGGGAGGAATGTCAGCTCGGCAAAACTCACACCATTCATACAGCAATAATGAATACCTTGCTTCTCAAAAACCCACCCAGGTAGGGAAGGTCAGCAGTGGAAATGAACTGTGCCACTGTCACCGCATGGGGAGCAGAGACACGAGAGAGAAGCCGTGCCCACCCTCAGGTCTGGGTCATTTCCTGTGACAGAAAAGGATCAGCACTGTCATTTTTTTAAACCATTTTACTATTGCAGTCTAAAATATATTCAAAGCATCAAATGACACCTCCACTAAATGTGCTTTTTCAGCCCCTAGCAAAGTTTAAAAATAAATTTTGCATCTGTTAGCATTCTATTTCTGCATAAAAGAGAGAACAAATCCTTATAAAGATAAAATACTCCACTGAAGATAATGCCATTGCACCACTGCCGGAGAACTTCACAGCAGCTACAGATTCGATGTTGTAAACCCTTTTATGAGACTTTAGTACTTAGAAATGAAATTGTAAATGGGGAAGTGCAGATTGCTTTGATTCAGAAAATTGTTGCCATTAAGCAGTTTACAAAGAACCCGGTGTTTGGGCGTCGTTATCCCCGACGTGTCAAAGGAAGCGGCTCCACAATATTTAAAGCGCTCCCAACTTCTCATAAATATCATTTATATTCCGAGGCTGCTGCTCAGAGCATCAAGAAATATCATTTACATTCCTCTGTAGTTACACAGCATGATTACCTGAGCAGAGAGCCCCTTACCTGGCATAAATAATGAGAAAACAGAAGGCCACGGTGTCTGAGAGGTTTAATAACTGGAGTATCGAGTGCTGCACTGCAGCTGAGCTTTTTGCAAAGCACAAAAAACCATCTCAGTGCACATGGGCTGAAAACAACGCTCAAATCCTTGGTCACTGTGCTCACAACTTCTGGTCGTGCACAGGAATCTCCCCAAGCTCAAGGGAGGGTCGAGGCCACGTGTTGTGGATTTTCTACCTTCCTGGACTTTCAGCCAAGGTTTGCTGCACAAACACTGAGCTGACACTTCCTTTCCTTGATTCCCCTACAGCTGGGCACAGTTTGCTGCTCAGCCTGACACAGGTAAGACAAATTCCTCCAGAACGTATTCAGCAATCTAAATGCATCAAATGAGGACAGATGATCTGCTGTTTAAGTTGTTTTACAGGCCATTTCTCCCGGGCTACATTGCTGACCTGATAATTCTCTTTCAAAGGGCGACAAAGGGAAAGGAGAAGCCAGAAGGGAACAAAGGGGTTGAAAGGGGAAAACATCAGAGAAGGCAGAGAGATGTAATGACAGGCATGCAAATGGAGAAGATACTCTCCAGAAAGCTTCCAGAAAATAAAAGAGCCCAATAACCAGAGGAAATATTTCAGTGGGAAAGCACAAAACGAGCTCTGCTTCCATAAGGCTTTGCCGGGAGCAAAAACCAACCTGGCGAGCAGCTACAAACAAAGCCATTTATCCCATTTTAGCTTCTTGCAAGACGACATCCCAAAGAAATGCAGATGTTTGAGGGCAAGAACCCTCCTCTGTGCCCAGCTGTGCATCCCCTGTCCCTTGGCAGAGCGGGGGCAGCTCCAGCCCAGGATGCTGCAGACACTCAACTGCTGCATCCCGAGGCAGCCTCAATTTACAATTAAATCACTGCCACGCAGAGGTTTGTTTTGCTGCAGCCCTGATGCAAATTGCTGTGCCCTGTTGGATTTGGGGGCTGAGCCTTCCACACAATTCCCCCTGCTCGGATTGTCTCCCACCTTCTGCCACACTCAGCCCCCACAGCCTTCCACAGGAATTGTTCTATTTTTCATACAGCAACAGCTTAGGAATAGCTCGGGTTTGGACGCTGCTATAAAAGAAAAAAAACAGCATGGCAGATTTATGGAATCAATTAAGATTCCTAAATGTATCCAATTTAACCACAAAAGCCCACCCTGGTGAGTTTCAGTGTCAGGTAAAGCAGGTGAGCTGGGGGATGGAGCAGGGCAGTGCCAAGCACCACAGTCACCCCAGGCCAAGGGACTCATCCTCTCACTCCCTACACCAATAAAACCATCCACCACTTGATATCCCACCCCAAAAATTAAAAGGAAATAGAGTAACAACTGTGTATCACTGGACAAACCAAGATATTTATGATCTCTGAAAAATCTGGAAATTGAGGAAAAACCCCAACATTAGACAGGCTTTAGATTTTCACAACTGCCTACAAATCAACATTCCATGATTCTCAGGAAATCTTGGCTTCCAATTAACTGCCTTAAGATGAGTCAGATCGAGTGTTTTCACAAACTCATCTCTTCGTAACAGGAGGTGCTGGATGTGAAACAGGTCCCCCCAAAAAAGGGATTGATGGCACTTCTCTCACTCCAAAGCACTCACAATAATGCAGTAACTGATTCTCACCTTCACCTTTCTCAAAATCCAGGGGGAGTAAGGGGGGGAAATGCAGCTTCTGAATAAATACCAGAAAAATAATAAATAAGAATCACCCTGCATGAGACTCTATTCTTTTCTCATATTGCAAAGGCAGCATTTCTACCCCAAAATAACACCAGAATCAGCCCAGTCCACATTCCAGTTCCCTCTCCATCCATCCCACCGCCCTCAGAGCTCCCACTGGGACTCGGGGACACACCCAGAGAAGCTCCAGTTAAACCCACACTGGATTAGGAACACAAACCATCCATGAGATACATTTTTATCAGCAAATTCCTTCACACTGATTCTGTAATTTCTCCCTTTTTGATCCTTTAATACTAAAGATGCTTTTGTGCTTCAAAGATGTTCAGTCAAGGGCTTTGTTTCCAAGGCTTCCGACAAACCTTCCCTGCCAGAGCTGGATCACAGGGGTTCACACCTCAGGGAAATATCACTGCTTCAAGAGCACTGTTATTTTTTTAAGTATCACCATCAGATAACAGAGCTCTAAAATCTACATATTGATTGGCTTTTGAAATGTTGCTGATGGAACCACTGTTTCATGCAACTTATTCTTCCAAACATTACCCAGCTTTAAATTATTTAAATTTAATAATAATTTTAAATTATTTAAAATTGAATTATTAGTTAAATTACAAGCAACAGTAACTGAAATTGCTACTAAAAAATAACACTTTGAGATATGAGTATTTTAATTGTTTTTAATTTGCACATACCAAGTATCTTCTCTGAACAAAGAGAAGAAGAAAACAGACACAGATCCAGGGGTGACATTTCCAGAATGGATGTCACCAGGTCAGGTTTTCACTATTCTGATACTGCCCAGACTCAATTTCATCTTGAACTGAGTAATTGGCTCATGGTACAGATAAAAGAGGCCTGGACAAGCTCTCCATTTCCAAACACTCAGCCCTTCCTTTTATCTTTTTTTAAGGACAATAATTATTTTGGTATTCAGGGTTGTGTTCCTCCTCCCTTCACAATATCCCATCACTTTGAATAGGAACACGGAGAGAAGAGAAAAATAACAACCGAAACGAGTTCAAGGCAAGAGCAGCTGCAGAAACTGCTTTTCCATGGGCTGGAACAGACCCCAAGCTCTGTTACCTCCCCCAGGTAAAGGCTCTGCTGTGTGACAGAGTCTGCACTTCCACAGGAATCTTTAAACACACTTATCACTTCATTCCCATTTCGTATAATGCAGCAAAAAACCCTCAAAAGCTCGAGCATCAGCACTTTAAACAAGCCTGTCATGGTTCACATCCAGTTCAATTTCACAGGGTTCTACACCCCCAGCACCATCAATCCGTGGCCATCAAACAGCTAAAGATCCTCTTCTCCGTGTGTTTCACGTCTTAAACACAGGTTAGAAACCCAGACATGTAATTTAGTTGTGCCTTTCTCTGCACAACTTAAGAACAATTTCAGACCAGACCCTGCTGGAACGACCCCACCTTAGTCCTGAGCAACGAAACTCAGCATCTTCCCCCCTGGTGCAGGTGATGGGGCTGCCCTGAGTGCACAACCTGCTTTAAAAGCCCCCCAGGATCCTCCTGAGCACCCCCAGTGGAGCTCTGCAAGCTCTGGGCTCCACTGAGGTGGTTTCATTGCTGCACATCCACCCTGGGCTGCAGCTGTGGTTCCTTTTCTCCCTGGAACTCCTAAATCAGGGATAATGTAATGTATTCTCTCTCTGGAAAAGGACCAGCTTCTGGTGGAGAGTTTGTACCTGAGCATTCACTGCACTTCCACTTCAAAGCATTTCCAGACTCTCGTGCTCTCGCTGAGGGAAGCCCAGCAGTGCTTGGAACACCATCCTGGACAGCAGCTGGGCGAGTGTGGCCCAGAATCAAACTCAAAAGTCTTTCTAAATTGAACAGGTACAACACCACGGGACAGAATCACAGACTCTCAGAACCGTGGAATAGCCTGAGCTGGAAGTAAACCCACCAGGATCATCAAAAGTCCAACTTCTGGCCCTGCCCAGGACACCCCAACAATCCCCCCGGGCTTGGGAAGGAAAGGTTTTGTTTCCTCTGATCATAAATAACTGCAAACACAGAGGTTTTCACCTGCCACCCTGAGAACCACCTGGGCACCAGCACTGGGCTGGGAGAGTCCTGTCTACAGAGGTTTTATGAACACACTATGCCATCAATAAGGAAAGATTTTATAGCACATCAGCACAGAAAACAAGACTCCAGCAAAGGTTCTGTTGATACCTCTCAAACACACAGCCTACCCTTGGCTCCTACGGTGTAAACCAGACAAATACTCTGTGAAAATATGGCCATAAATTGCCAAATTTCCAACTTCCTGAGGGTTTTACTGCCACAGCTCTCCTGAAAGCTGACTGTATGGATTCTTCAGGACAGCTTCCAAGTTTAAATAAAGAGTAAAAAGCAACGTTACATGTGTTTGCAGGGGCTTGCAAAAATGCAGCCGTCGCCTCCACCATCTATAAAACATTTTAACTGAACACTAATTTAAACCCAACCTCTGGCACTGAGCAGCTTCACCCCAGCTTGCTGAAATAGTGCCTGGAAAGCCAGATTTATCTCGGTGCTGAGTAACAGCACACACCAGGAAGATTTACCTATTTCAGATTAATCAAGTCACAGGCCAGGAAAGCTTCTTGCCTCAGGTCACTGTTAAAAATCTCTAAAACCGGACCCAAACCCCCTGCGTTTCAGCCCAAAGCTTTACCCAAATGACAATATTCCTTCTACATCCATAAGCCAAAGCCCACACTGTAAAGTGGCCTTTTTGCACAGATTAATTTTCAGGATTATCTGTAAATGCCAACTTGCATGCCATTAAAAAGAGGAGAAATAAAAGCCATGGGGGGGGGGGAGAATATCCAGCTTTCTGAGCACAGTGGAAAATGAAACATTTCTGTGGCTGCTGCCAGGTTTGGGTTCAAAGCCCTTTAAAGCTGCAGGGATTTGGTACCAGAGGGGGGTCAGGAAAGGGGAGAGGGAGGCAAGGAAAGGAAAGGGAGGAAAGGCATGGAAAGGCAAGGAAAGCCTGAGCTGTCAAGTTTAACTCTGCCTTTTCACGTGAGCAGATTATGGAAAAGAGACTGTCAGAGCCCAGACAGGGGCTCGGGTATTTCTTCACCTGCCATTTAGAGCCCTTTTGTCTCCCATCAACATTGCTCGGTCCCAGGCAGCGCCAGCGGGGGCTGTGCGAGCGGCAGCGCTGGATGGCACAGCTGGCACAGCTGGCAGGGAGCGCTCGGGCTCTGCGCAGCATCCCAGGCACGGCTCTGCCCGCATTCCAGCACCTGGGATGCTGCTGGGGGTGGGAGGATGAACTCCGGCACACAGACGAGGGCACGGGATGAAGTAACTCCTGGGGTTATTGCTGCCAGCAGCGCCATCCCGAGCTCTCGGAGCGGGATTTTCCCCTCCTGCCGTGCTTTGCTTCAGGGCTCGGACTCGGCGGAGGGAACAGCGAGATTCCAACAGCCCCAGCCAAGGGAACAGGGACACAGCACAGCAGTTGTGTCACTTCCATCCCCACACTGTCCAAGCCATCGCCAGAGGGGTGTGAGATGGAAGGAGAGTTTCGTCAGAGCTGGGTGAAACCCCCAAGCCAACGCCTCAAAACCCGAGCGGAAAGGAAAACTTTGGGGACAAGCAAACCAGAAGGAAACAGAACACTCCCGAGCGAAGGCACAGGTAGGCAGAGGGCAGCAGAGAGGTACCAGCGATCCTCTGCCTGGCCACCTGCCAGCATACAAACCTTTCAAAGGCTCCTCATCATTGGCTTATAGAGATTTACTACTACTACATCCCAAATGTTGCCGTGAAGCACCAACAACTCCTTCGAGCGGCCGGGCTCGCAGAGGTGAAGCTCTTGGGCAAACAGCAAAGCCCCAGAGCTTGACACAACAACCATCTGACAGGCAAAAAAATAAGGGGGGAAAAGATAAAACACCGAGAGGTTTTCTCCCCTTAAAGAGCACAAGCCAACCTGCCCCAGAATTCCAGAGGCACATCCCTCCAGCACTCAATTCTCCTGCTCTAACCCAGGAACAGAACAGTCCCGGCTGGAGTGTGTGAAGCAGAACCAAGTTCTTTGGGTTCACTGACAAGGAATAGGACAACATTTAGGACATTTTAGAATGTTCAGATTTCTCTAAGAGAAGTGACAGTGTGGTAGCAGTGCATGTTTTCTATCTGCAGCTGTAAAACCTGTTTCCAAAAGAGGTTCTGACAGTCGTTCTTAAGGACAACAACTTGACCCCAGTTATCAACCTGCCTCTCCTGAACACGGACACTTCCAGAGCAATTCCAGTACCAGCTCCTGACACAAGGTCCCCACAGAGCAAATGGTCCTGCCCTGTCACCACCTCTGTTGGCATCACCCCCATCCCGAGTCACACCTAGATGGAATTATTTCCAGCTTCAGAGCACACGGCAGGTCTTGCTTTCTGGTTGTTTGTGACAACAGGGCCCACTCTGAGTTCTTTTTCAAGGATTCTAAATCCAACTCCACTCAACAATTCCGAGCTCTGGAGCTTATTCAAAGCTTTTCTAGACGCTTTATGAAATCTACGCTGAGGCACTGAAATGTTTTCATGAAGCAAAGAATATACCACGGGCTGATGTTGAAACGGCTGCAGAGCCTTTAGCAGCAGTTTCTGACATTTTCAAGTGACAGGGAGTGCCAGAGGCACTCAAAGCACAATTACGTAGTTGACAATTATGTCATGGTTAAGCAGCTCAGGGTTCTTTGCCAGGCTCTGAGAGGAGGTTGCAGAGCAGAGGTCATGGTTTATGAAATCCATTGACAGCAATAATCCATCTAAAAAAACCCCTTAATTCACATGCAATTAAATTGCTCTTTAAATGGGGGGGAAAAAAAAGCAGAACAATGCTCTTTTAGCAAATGCCTCTGTAATTCCCTGCCAAGGCCAAGTGTGCTCCTCTTCCCACTCTGCCTGGTCTGTGGAGGGCCTGGAGCCTGGTTTGTGCCTTGAAGGTCCAGCACTGACCCCTCTCCCTGCCAGTGAAGAGGTCCCTGTCACACCAAGTACCTGACTGGACACAAACTACAGGAAAAGTCTGCCCTGTGCTGGTCAGACCCTCTTCATATCCCAAGCAACAGCCACCAATAATTCAACATCCTGCTTTTTTCCCCCCACCAAGTTATCCCATTCCACAGCTGCTGAGGATTCTCTGCCAGTCACAGGCAGGCTCTGGGGAACACTTTCTGAGGTCTCATCCAAAGAGCAGCAGAGGCACAACTGAGTTCTCAAGTGGCAAAGTCCTCCTGCCCCAAAGTTTCCTTCACTCCCAGTGCTGGAGCCAGAAATGCTTGTCAGGGATTGCAAAGACATCTTGCAATGAATCAAATACATATGGAAGTAACATGGAATAGGGTTGTTTTACTTATTTATTACTCTGAGTGGATGTAAAAAAAATCAGGACAACCACCTCCAGGTGAAATAGCACTATTGTACCAGTTACATAAAGTCCAATTAACCACAGAGGATCAATTATCTTTGCAACATTTTGTAAATAAGGTTTTACTTTTCATCTGGCAAAAACCCTCTTGGGAATAACCAAACTTTTACTCCACCCCCGACCTGTGTCTGCATCACAGAGCCCTCGGAAAGCAGCAAAAACAGGGGTGCAAACCTCTGCAGGTTCAGCAGTTCCACTGCAAGTCAAGTATAAAGAGTCCACTGCACTATTTGTTGTGTTAATCCACCAGTTTTAGATAATATTCTGCTAAAGTGATCCCAATAAGTCCCTTTTGTTCCCAGCTGAGCCCGTGACATCAGCAGCTGCCAGGCCCAGCTCAGCAGGACTAATTGGCTCTCACCAAATCTGTAATAGAAAAGCTCATGACATTCTCAGTCATAACTTCAGCAGGATTTTAAAAATTAGTAAATAGGCCTGAGGAGTCACATGCTGCAGCTGTAATTTAGGAGAGGCTATTTCTGTACTTTAATTTTAATGCAATTTACCATATTAAACTAAAAATGGTTCCTTTGAGATGCACTGCAACATTCGAGCTCCAGCAGCTCCTCAGTCTGGAGGATAAAGCACTGAGGCTGCGTGCCAATATTTTATTATTTAAAAAGTCATTCTCATTTAGGTTTTGATCCATTTTACATTCCTTGACACAGATTAAGTTATTAGAAAATTAATGAAAATCATCTGCACGGCAGCAGATGCTTTTTTTTTTCTTTGGGCCTGCAAATGTCATTATCCACCCACAGCAGAGAAGGGAAAGGAGAGGGTCTGGCACTGGCAGACAGCGCCCTACATTCCTACCCAGGGAGAGAACCTGCTGTCAAACATGCAAATCAGTTCCAAGTCAGCACCTTCCCCAGGGACCGTGTTTACAACAGATAAAGTAGTAATTGGGAATGCAGCAACTTTTGTTTTGATAGTAACAGGAAAGGAGGCAGCATCAAAGCAGGTCTCTGGTGGGGCTCCAGCAGGCAGAGTCAGGGCTGGGGCAATTTTCCCTGCCACTCAAAGGATTTCCTCTGATTCCACAGGCTCTGGAAGCCAGACCCCCTCAGGAGCACATCAGGGCTCCTCCCTGGAGTCAGGCAAACTCCTTCCTTTGGCTCCAGTGTGGGAAAGGCAGAGAGAAGCACAGCAAGGGCAGACACCACACACACCCCTCTAATAAAGCATGAAAGGGATTGTTTGGTACCTGCCCTGCCAGCACCTCCCACTCACGCTCCTGAATTCCACGGGGATGTTTTACTCCCAACCCACTCCAAGCCAGATGGAATCATTTCAGTAACATTCTAGTGAATTATAAGGTTTCTTTTTCTTTTCCTCCCCATCTCACACACACTGAAAAGTTCAAGGTGAAAAACAAAGAGCTTGGAATGAGGAGAGCAGAGGCTCATTGTGAAGAATCCCAGGAAAACACTGATTAGGAATTGAATTAGTGCTTCTGGACAGCAAATTGGTGCCTGAATCAAGGCAGCCACCCCTGCCTTGCCTTCTTCAGTACAACTTTCTTTCCTCTCTGCAGCTTCTGACCCTTAACACCTCCCTGTACTCCAGGGGATGTGTCACAGCCCACACAGACAAGGGGAGTTCAGCCCCTAATCCAGCAGAATTCCTCCCCGAACTCCACTGTCATTCCCAGCTGCTCAGACCTCTCCAGCACAGAGTCCATTTGAGATGATAATGCCATTAAACACTTGTCAAGACAGATTTGAGGGAAGACACCAACTTAAGGTTCCAAAAAGTGGTTTTCATCCTTTTATGAAAAACTAGAGAATCCTTAAGACAAAGATGTTCTTTGAAGTTTCTTTTAGAAATGCAGACATTGAGACAGGATATTTGTATTCCTGATAAGCACAAATTTATTAGTTCACAGCCTTCCTAAGAATTGCTCAAAGTTTGGAGGAGCCAGCAGTGTGTGTTTTATCTCTCCTGGCCAGGCTGACACAAAGAATGGTCTGATAGCAACATTCACAGGTGAAAGGCATCTGTTGAGGTCATCGATTCTGCTTCAAGTGCAGAATTAATTCTGGTAAAATATTATTTATGGTTGACTCTCTGGGGTTAAGATAAGTCAGAAGAGAATAAAAGACATATTGGGTCTGTTTACTAAGAAAGCCCTATTAATAACAAGCCCTTGCTATGTAATTTTACATAAAAGGCATTTGCAAAATAATCATGTCTTAAAGAAATCTCAGAATAATAATCCCCAGAAGACCTGTTCCTGAAGGGTCTACAGCAGAGGTTTTGCAGCACTCAATAGAGAGAAGCTGGGAGCAAAATCCAAACTCTCCTGAAGGATTTTAGTGAGCCAGGGCAACACCAGGAGCAGAGGACAGAGAGTGTCCTGCCAGATCAGGCAAATTCCACTGTGGGTCACACAGAAAACCATAAACAGCAGCCTTTGTCTGCAGAATAGACCACAATATGTTTAAAGCTGCTGTTGCAGCCCTGTTGATGCATGTTATGGGCTGGTTTATGTCTTGATTACACCCAGCTCAGGGTATGAATTCCATCTCTCATCTCCTTGTCAGCTGGATTTCTCCCGCAGTTAATTGGGAGGCAGGGAATTGCCCGTGTGAGAGCCACTGGAATTTGTCTTTTGGAAGTATAACAAGGTCATTTTTAAAAGATGCAGATAAATGGAAAGGGGAAGGGGGAGGAGAGGCCGGCGAGCAATGAGACACTCGGGGTTATTAACGGGGATAAGATGAGAGAAGGGAGGTGGTGCCGCTCCAAACCCACCCCTCTGCCCATCAGTCACTGCTGGGCCACACACAGACCCACACTGGGCACTGCCCCTGCTCTGGGAGCATTCCAGCCTGCAGCAAATCGGTTCTGTGCTGTTGTCCCCTGGATTACAAGCTCAGGTCTGCAGGAACACAGCGGCGTTTGCCTCCCCCAGAACAGCCCAGCCCCGAGCGTGGCGTTTCCTTCACAGAAATAAGTGACTATTGCTTTACCCTGACACTTATTTTCCATTTTCCCACCAGGGTCTGGCCCCGGGAGCTGACTCCCCACCCTCCCCGTGTGGAATACACAATGCCACAGGCTTTTCAGAAGGTCTCCTTCTGTAAAAATAAATGCAAACCGAAAAAAACAGCCAAACAAGCAAATACTTGTTGAATCGCTCCCTGCGTGTTTGATTTCTGCTGGGCTCAAGTGAAAGCCAAGGCAGGGAGTTCAGCCACCTGCAGGAGTAACTGTGCAAGAGAGAAACCAAGGCAGAGAGCAGCCACAGCACTCCCATTTTCGGTGTTCATTAATTCAGCAGCTTCCCGGCTCATTCCAGTGTGGGAGAAGATGGATTTGTTTATAAACATAAGGATTTGCTGCTCTGTAGTCTAGGAAAATTCAGGACTGGCCTGACAACCTGCCCAAATTACTGCAGGATCAGATTCATCCTGTGTCCTACAGCACTCGGGAACGAGGGGGAACAGCACAGGAGGAGCCATGGCACAAAACATTTCATTTTTATCAAGTTCAGCCAAGACAAACCACAAAGGGGCATCCAGAGCTCTGGAGAGCCCACTGAAGGCTCCCCCTCCTTGGCTGAGCCCATCACCCAGCAAAGCCATGTCGGAGCAGAGCTGGGTGTGCTGAGTTTTAGGTTACAAGAGGTAAATCTGTTAAACCCGGGCTCAAGAGGATTCCAGTGAGGCGCTGGTTTAGTTACACGCCTAAGCAGATTGTGTGTCTCTCATTAGCATCTCAGTTCTCACTGCAGGCACGGGAAGAGACAAGGGATTAGGGACAGCAAACACCGAGTCTCAACCAGCAGCTGATGGGAAGGAACACAAGTGGGACAAATTATGGATTCACTGACTCACCTGACAAAGGGGTCTGAGAGGTTTTAAAAATGAAATGTGATGATTTCTGAGGAGACCACACAGAATAATGAAATCCTACAGCATGTTGGTGATCCCCACTGTCCCCCAGCTCCTCACACACGTGTTCTCCTCGTGACACCCACTCAGGTGCAGGACTCCCATCCAGCTCCAGCAGCTGGACACAATACTTGATGGTTTCCTCATTTTTACTCACTGTGCAACTATAGCAAGCCATTTCTGTGTCACTGCTTATGTTCACCCAGTTATGAAATTAATATCTGGCAGAATATTTACCTGAGAGGTATTGACACTGTTCAAATAACAAAGTTTACACTTCCCTGTCGTTTGAAAACAAACATGAAGCTAAAGAAAGTCAGACTTGCAAATAATCACACTGTAACTAGATTAGTTTCAGCCTTACTATTCTCATATTCACTCATGAAAACCAAACTTTTTAGGATGCACCACACACAGCAAATGAAGAATTGCTGAAATATCCACGTACCTTGCTGTGACTGCTAAGCTAAAGGTAAGGAACGTGTAGGCAAATGACACAGCTCCCCACCTGCCTGATCTCCTAGCAGTGACTCTGGCAGATTTCCAGTGTCCTATTCCAAAAAACCCCTAAGGGTGTGCAAGGATGTTTGTCTGAAGGCCACTAACAGGGCTACCCAACTGGCTGAATCAAAGTCTTAAAGATCCTTGACATGATAAAAAGACTCTCTGACCAGTCACCTTGACACAGTCTCCCTCTTATTAAAACAACTCCCTCGTGTTGCTCCCGAGGCTCTGCAGTGCCAGGTCAGCAGCAGAGGTTCCTCCAGCAGGAATGGCCACCAGAGAGTTGCTGAGCTCCAGCAGAAAGAGTTTAATGACAACCCAGAGGTCAAAATCTGTTTTCATAAACACAGGACATCACCTGGGCCCTGTGCAGTGTCTGGAACAGCCTCAATCTTTATTAACACCTGCCAGTGACAAATCTCTTTTACTGAAGAGCCACTCAAGAGCCAACAGACTTTCACCAAAATAAATAAGACCCCAGTCCTCTGATCAACACTATTTGCTCTGCATTTGTGAGCGAGTCCTGCCAGACAAGGCACTAAAGCAAAACAAATACCCTTGTTTTCAAACGTATTAAAACCTCTCAAGATGCACCATCTGTGGGCAGCCACAGAGCAATAAATACCTGCACGGAAAGGGTGGCAAAGGCCACTGCAATCTGCCTAAAATCACAGCACCCAGGCAGAAATCAGGGATATGTCAGAGACAGAAGGCTCAGCCCTGATCGAAATGCAGCTTCCTCCTCGTTTCTTGCAGCTCCTTCACAAACCAACACCCTGAGCCAGAGCCAGAATCCTGCAGCAGAGCTTCCAGCCCAGCTGGGAACGTCTCCAGCGCTGCACATAAAGCACCTGCTTTGGGCTGAACGAGGGGGTAAGAACAGGGACAGGGGATGGCAAGAGAACCTTCCTCAGCAACACACAGGACAGCACATCGGGACCCCCACCTGAGGCTCAGGTCACCATCAGGCACAAATAACATCGTGGTTTATTGCACAGCACCAGATGCTTGAGAACAATTTCACTAATTGGTTTCATTAAGCCACCAAGAGCATTTTCAATAGCCACAGAGGGATTTCTACTACTGTCCACGAGGCCAGGAGACCGAAAATAAAAACAAGTGCAAGAACAGCTCAGGCTTAAAAAAAAAAAGTTCTGTGCTTGCTGTGAGGAAGGGAGGTTATTTTATTTATATAGATTTTATTTCCACCTCCTCATTCACCCTTTAACTTGTGCCCCTTTTCAAAAATCAGATCCAACTTAATCCCAAAGGCAAAGGGAAGAGAAAATCCACAGCCTAAACTAAGAGAAAATAAAGCACTGAAAGACGAACAAAAACTACAGCTACAAATCATGAAACAACATTTCCACCTGGAGGCTTTTAGATGTCAACTACATTTTGTTGAAAACACTGGAAATCTGAAACTCAGAGGTGCTCTGCTGGGAACTCCATGAAGTAACAGTCCATGGTGCTGAACATGACACATTGCAATAGTTAACACAGCGTTTCACAAAGCTTGGTTAAACAAGGAAAACGCTGATGATTTATCTTGGGGGGTTTTGAAAGGTCCCATCATGTTTTCAACTCATTCACAGGGAAAAAAAAAAAGTCACACTCACCAGCCCAAACTGAAGCTTTTTTTCAAGAATGCACTCAGTTAAAATAATGATATAAAAGTGGCAGATCTCGTATCACAAATCATTGCTTAGAATTGATGAGTTATTTATTCCATGTGCACTTGCCTCCCTTTTATCAGTGACCCTTTTCTCTTGCATCACCTTCTCAGATATTTGAAGAGATGAGGTTGCTCAGAACAGCACCACGTTCATGTGGCAGAGGAGTCTTTTCCCTCCTCCTCCCCCTCCAACAGAGCTGCAGAAAATAATCAACTGCGGAAAGATCTGAGCAGCTCCACAGCAATAAATTAGACTGCTGTGGGCTCTTTATGGGTTTCAGATGCTGCTTCCCAGCTGATACATGGATTTCAGGGAGCCTGCTGGGCCAGGCCACTCTGGAGGAGCTCTCCAAGCCATTACCATGGATCAGCAGCAGCAGGGTCTAATGGGAACCTGCACATGGAGAAATACAGCAGGAACTGGGGGCCAGAGCAGCACAACCATCACCACCTTACTCTGCCAACAGGGGAGCTTCAGGCTGGCCCCAAGGTGGGACGTCTCTCACCCCAGCACCTGAGCAAAGATCAGCCCCACCTAAAGCCACCAGAAGCCAAGTCTGAGCACAGGATGCCCTTTTTCTTCTACAATCAAAGCCTATTCCTGCACATCTCCTTTGGAGCTGAGTCAAAATCATTGCTTTGCTTCTGCATGACATGGCAAAGGGACCCCCAGGGCAGCCAACTGTGCCCTGTGCACAGGCACTGTTTGGGCTGGACACAGGACGTGTCATCCTCTGACTGACGTGCCTTAAAAACCCCACAGGAACAACAACAAGCAGCAGGAACACACAGCTCCTTTCCAGTTGGGAAAGTGGAACAGCCCTCCCCAAAATAACACAACCAGCTCTGGGATTAATGAAGCTCCTTCCTGCTTCAGTATGGAAAGCAGCTCCATCCCCCAGAAAACACTGTATATGGACCTTCTCCAGGTTTTAACAACCAAACCACCCCAAACCTCCTTTGTGGGGGCATTCCAAGGGGTTTTATTTGGCATGTTGGCAAAGAAATCAGGGGTTAAAAACACTTCCCAGTAGCAGCTTTTTCTCCTTTCCTGTGTGAAGCTGTTTTTGAGGAGAGGTGGGATGTTCTCCAGGCTGGGATGGTGGATTGTCTCAGGTGCTGATGATGGTGCAGCAGGTGCTGAACAGCTGAACCCAACAGGACCTGGATGGTTATTTGTTCCCATCCTGACATGAGCATCTTTGTCCCTGCAGGACTGAAGAGCTGTAACTACACCTGACATTCCAAAAGCACAAAATCCTCCTGAGAACGGTCCTGCCAGGCTCATAAAGGCTGTGATTTCATCCCTGGGGGGCCTGGGCTGGCTGAGCAGCACCACAGCAGGCTCTGGGTTAGCCCCACAGCTCTGAGTTGTATTTTAGATTTACCTGAGCTAAATCTCTAAAAGGAGCAGCAAACAGCCTGCACACACTGCATTTCCACACAGGTAATAACAGCTGGGAGGCAGGAAGGTCCTTCACCTTTCACCACCACTGCCCCTTCATTGAGCCCAGAGATGCTGGAGAACATTTATAGAGTATTTCAGCAACAGAACTTTCAAAATAGAGATAAAAACCACACAGTTTTCTGTCCCCTCCCCCCTTCCACTAACATTGCTCCTGCCCTTTGAAAAAATAGGGACTCTCTTGAGTCCTTCACATCTTGGAGTAGTAGAAGTGCTAAAGAGCACGGCTGCATTTCAAACACAGCCACACAAATCAGCTCCCGAGTGCTGGGGCTGGTTTTGGAAAGGGTGAAACCAGCTGAAAATGTCACTTGGTTTACACACACAACCTCCCACCAAAGCCAGAGGTGAGAACCAAGAACATCATGGTCACCACTCAGCATTCCCCTGCAATTCTCCTGCAGTGGGACCCACCACTCACATTTGCCACTTTTGCTGCATTTAATGGATTCACCAAAAAAAAACCCCTGTGGTGACCAGAAAGAGCAAACTGGAGAAAAAGCACTAAATAATTTCGGAAACTGAAAATCAACTTATTAAGTTATTCCTGGGATTCTGGCAGGTTTTGAAGCTCATCCTGACGTTCAGAAGCCACGTAATCGTGGGTGACATCACAAGGCTCAGCTCTGCAGTGCTAATCTGGGACGTGACTGCAGCCCTGAGAGGCTGAGGCATCTTCAGCCCCACCTATTTCTGCTCTGTCTTCTCAAACTGCCCCATTCCAAGGGCAGTTGGACCATCAGCCCCCCCCCAGATGTGGCCAAGACACCTCCACTCACAGAGTCCCTGGGGGGCAGCACTACTACAAACATCTGGATTTCCAGTGGAGTCTCACTGCAAAGTCCTGTGATGTCATTTTGGGGAAAGAAATCAGTATATTATGGGAGAGTGGGAGTTTATTTGCAGGGACTGATCTCCATCACCATGGTCTCCCTTTACTAAGGGACAACTTCTAAGGGTTAAGCCTCAAGACCTCTGTGAGAGCAATGCCATAAAAGTCAAAATTACAGCTCAAACTCTGCCTAAAATCAGGAAGTTTCCCCACCTACTGTGGACTCTTCTCTCTCCTAAGCAGAGGGAGGAAGGAAGGGTAGAAAGAACATACAAATGTTCCTGTTTCATTTCCTTAAGGCATGAAATAAAGTCACACTTCAGAATCTGAACACCTCACTCCAAGACCAGACACAGATGTGATGGCTCAGAATTACCCCAAATTTATGTGTCTTTTCTTCGGGGTGGGGCAGACCAATGGGAATTTTGCCCCTCATTTTACAGAGTCCTCTGATGCCCCTCACAAGGGTAATCCTGGTTTTATTCTGGGTATTGAAGAATTAAAGATGCAGGAAAGAGAGTTGAGGGACTGAAGCAAAGTTGGAGCTCAGCATAAACCAGGTACCACATTAGTGACTCTGAGATTCAATCAAAACAGAGCAGGAAGGTTTAAATTGTAGTCTAAATGAGATCCATAACAATCTTCACAGAAATAGGCAAGTCAAGTAGCAGAGTTATCTTTGGGAAAAATCTATTATCTGTAATGGAATGATAATCCTTTCAGATTCATTGATGCTGACAGATTAAATGCTCGAAATTCATCTTTTATTTTGTGAGCTCATTTGACACAAATAAGTCCTACATTTTTAATATTCTAGTGGGACTAGAAGGAGTTTTGCTGTTCCTGTGGCAAACTGGGTAATTAATGGAATGCTCTGGGAATTCAGTAGAACTATAAACTCTGGCACCAGGTGCCAACTGGGAAGGACTCACTTGCTGCCACTTTTAACCTGCTACCACTGTTTACTGCAAACTGAATTAATTTTACTGCAGGTGCTCTCTATTGAGGAAAAGCCTGTGAAGCTGGACTGATAACAAGACAGAACGTGGAAATAAATATGCTTATTATACATAATATATACCAGGCCTAATATAGTGTTATTCCTACCTTAATATGGGTCCCAAAACCCCAACCAAACTCAGAAGGGGAGCAGAAGGCAGAAAAACAAGACCATCCTCCAGCATCTCACCTCATATTTCTCCACCCTAAGACACACCAGGTAATCTAGTTTGGATCTCCACATCTGACCCATTGATTCTAAACAGTTTACAAAGGTAAATAAGAGGGTTTGCACTGCTGTGTTTATCCCTGGAACTCTTACCAGCTCCCTCTTATAAGACCAGTGAAATTCACTGCCTGTGAACCACGTGGGGAGGCTCAAAGGCTTCAGAAAGCACCAATTACCCAGGAAATGTTAACACTTTTTTAACAAATCTGTACTTTTTTTTCAAAATTCCTTCACTCCAAGAAGTCCATGATGGGAATAACAGCACATAGAGCTGCACCTGAAAGTTCTTGGTGCTAAAGAGGAATGGCATTTATTAAATATTTGCAGCACCCAGTCCATCCATTATCACCCTCAGAGCACAGCTCTGACAGGCAAAGCGCTGTTCCTGCCTCCCAAAAATCCCCTTTTTATCCCAAACAGCCCGAGTTCCTTCCAGCCAAGTGAAAAGACACCAGAGCTCCAAGTGGAAATGAGCATTCTCCGTGGCAGCAGCAGCAAATCCCTCACAATATATCAGCAGCAGCAGCAAATACCACCAGAATGGGAAGCTGGAATTAATATTTCAAAGGGTGTAATGGCTTCCCACAGATCTTTAGTGGTTTGAAACCTGGCCTGGAACGCAGCAAACCTGGAGCATCTGTCACCATAAAAGTCACAGGCACATCTGCTGAACTGCAAATCAGATATGGATTTATATCAAAGGTTGAATGTAATTAATAGAACATGTTTGTTTCTCTGTAATGCAATTTATTATCAGGAAAGGTGGAAGTTCAGGAGTGATTTGGTGAATAACTGGCCACAATTTTTAAGAAATCTCCATGTTTGCCCTGTTTATGTTCACTGCCTGCCAGGCCTGGGGCAGCTCCCTTCCACAGCAAACTTTCAGATCCACAAAAGCGTTTTTTACTGGAAAAAAAATGAATAAAAAACTAATCCAGGCAGAAGACGAGCACTGTAACACTTCTTTAACCACTTACAGGTGACCCTCCTGCAGTGGCGCTTCAGTTCCCCAGAAGGGCTGGCAGAGCTGGTGCTGGAGTTGTGTTGGGATGCACATGGAATCTCACACATTCTTGCCTCAGAAACCACATTAATTTGTCATTGTTTTAGAGAATTGCACAAAGAATACTCTGTATAAGCAAATTAATTAGCTACTGACTATTCATCCTCCTCAATAATCCAAGAGCCAGCTAATTGCTGAATAAATTCAGACCCTGCTGAGCTTCCCAAAGGAAGTGTTTTTAACCCAAATGGAGCTGAGTGGACTCAGGGCATCACTGAGGTCTGTGCTTTTGCAAATGTAAAAAGGAAAACAGGCAAAAAAACAGTCCAAAACACCCACAGCAGCAGCCAGCAAAAAAGCTTAAGTGGAATTGCCCTCCAACATGCCCAGCATGGAAATTCCTATGAAGTATTTGGCACTGAACAGTGTTGGGTGAGTAACTGAACTCCACCAAGAGCCTGCAATAACAGCTCTTCATTAACAGCTTTTTTAAACGGTGCTAAAAGGCCACAAAAGGGTGGGTGGGGAAGGGCAGGGGATGAAAATCACATTAATCACTGTTTGCAGGTAAATTCCAAAGTTCAGGTTACTCAGGCTCATACGTGGCATTGGCATTTTTAAACACGAGATGCTCTAAAATGCAGTTTATTGACCCCAACTAGAGATGACGGAACATAAACCCCTCCATACTTACAAATACTCCTGTGCTCTAATCTAATCACATGACACAAGACTATTAAAAAGTATAAATAGAAAATGAAACATTTTTCTGTTTCATACAAATGAATCTGACCATCTGCTTCAGAGCAGCAGCAGCATCTAAAAACAACTGAAACAGCAGCCTCTGGTGTTAACATTCTGTTCCTTCCTCAGACTCCACCTTTCACCAGAAAGCAGGACTGAAACCACAGAAAAGCTGCATCAAGAGACCCCGAGGAATCCTTTGCTCCAGAAGTAATTTTCCATTTTAGCACAATATATCAGGTTATTTGTGTTTGCTTCCTGTAATTTACTGTGAAAACACCCCCAGCTTCGATTCTGGCCTGGTGAAAACCCACCCTGAGACAAAACTGCTGCTGAACAGAGATGGAAAATGTTCTTTGTGGCATGGAAAGGTTGTTTCACCCCTGCACAAATCGAGCCTCACCCCCTCCATCTGAAGGGACAGAGGGGTCACCTCTCCTGAGCAGGAACGTGGGGACCAGGGGGAGCCAAGAGCCACCTCCACCCTCTGAAGGGCAGGATTAGCCCAAATTTCCAGAAATTCAACATTTTTAGAGAGCTTTGTGCATTAGAAGGCAAGCATACATTGAGGGTTATGCACCCTTAACTCCAGGACAGGATCAGACCTACAGCCCTCCAGGTTTGGGGTTCATACAAGGAGAACTTGCTGCCGTTCCCAGCTGTGGCATTCCCAAAAATCCCAGCCTGCAGAGCAGTAACACACCACAGCAAATTAAACCAACCCTCACAGGGACTGGTGTCCTACAACAGACAGAACTGGAGCACATTCAGGGCCAAAGTCCCACTTGCTCTGAATTATCTCACAGACTCTGTTATGACACATTAATAAATACAGGAAAAACTCAGGACTGAACAAAGCTAGAAAGTTGCTTATAAAACAGAAACAGAAATACTCTATGAATTCCTAAATGTGACAATGACTGCATCCTGTGCCCAGTTTTGCAATCCTGCTCTTCAGAGTGCCCAAATTTCCCGTGGATTTGGGAATTACCATTTCAAAACCTGAGTTTTCCCACCTGTGCAAACCAAAGTCAGGTTCTACCACACACAGCCCGAGCCTGGGCCATCCACAAGAGCCGGGAAATAGACTCGGTTTAGTAAATAAACCCTCGAGTAGAGGAAGTTTCTTCTCTGAGAAGTTACAAAGTTAAGTATTATAAATATTGACAGAAAAACCCGCATGAGACGCTGCAGGGGGAGTGGGAGGATGGCTCCAAGCAGAGCAGTGGCTTGTCATTTTAATAAATGCTTTGTCCTAACAAGACAAAAATGCAACATTATCTGGATGGAGTGACTTGAGCAAATCCGTAAGAGATTCCTACAGCACCAACATCCTGCCTTAATTTTGGTCTCCTCCTGTCTCAAGGCCACACCTGGCTGAGGGATTACTACCACACATACTTAGAGGTCAAATAAATCAATGTACTGGCACCTGGGGCTGACACATCTGAAATGTTTCATACAGTGAACTGTTGAGTGTCCTCACAGCCAACCAAACAGGTTTCCTGTCGGCAGAGAAAGAGAACCTGAGACAGTCCAAGAAAGCAAGAGGAGTAACACAAATCCTTTTGGATGCAGAACCTGGGGCACCCGAAACCCTCCCCACTGTTAGTGCAGAGCTGGCACAGCAAAGCCACAACATCCCTCAGAGCATCAGTGGTGGCTCCTCCACAGCTCTGGGCTGGTGACACTCAAGTTCTTGGCAAGGCTGAACAGAATCCTCAGCCACACAATGGAATTCCAGCCCACTCATAAGGAAATAAAGGGGGCTCATCTGATTTCCACAAAAGGCATTATTAAATGTACAATCAGGACACAACTTGCACACTAGTCCTGTCTTCACCACTAGACTTAGTTCTCTATCAATAAAAGCTGCTATTTTTACCTAAAACAAGCTTTATTTCTCCAGAGCCTGGTTTGGGAAGTCAGTTCCTAGATGCACAATAACACAGTAAACATGCAGCTCTCTGAACAGCATGTCATCGGGGCTTTTTATGCTAAAAAGCAATTAAAAAAAAAAAACACCAAACCAACAGAAGATTTCAGACTAAAAGGAAATCTTTGCTCCAAGAGCTCACTGCCCACAACCCCAATTCCATTAGGTGGCTTCACAGAGCATTTTATCATCATAAAATTGGTGGTGACCAAGCCATACAGTAAGAGCCACACTATGGGAACAGGAAAATCCCTAAACAAGGCTTATTTAGAACAAAATGCACTCAGAGCTATAAACACCATGTAACATGTAGCTTTAGGCTTCAGTATCAAGATGCAGAAGAATATTAATGCTCATGTTTAGACACATCTTTATTCAGATATGTGCAACCCGAAATTAGTTTCAAGGCATCAATGAGAAAATAAATATTAGCGAGATTCTTCTCAAATTACCATCGTGTCTGGGCAATTTTTTCTGTAAAATAAAAGCCCACAGCTATCCATGTATATTCATTCCAATAGATTTAAAATGCTGTGCGAAGGGTATCTACAATCATTTCATTTTTCTTTAATCCCCGTTCAGAATAGAAGCCTGGAACACAATCTGTCTCAGAGGCAGCTTTTAGACAACTTCATAAACCAAAATCTTACAGCTCAAGGGTTGTAACTGAGGTTTAACTGCTGTAGCCAAAGCTGCGAGTAAACACCAGGCAGCAGCACCACTGAGAGCCCAGAGACACCAAACTGCTGGGAAAAACATCGCCGCTCTTCCTCAGAACGATGCCCAGAAGCAACTCTGCCCCAGCCCAGAACCTGAAATGTCCTGTGGGACAAGTTTTGATTGAACGGTTGAAATTTGCCATTTAACAGCAGCAGAACATCACCCTGCTCCGTCCATGGTGAGGAATTTCAGATGTTCATCATTTATTACTGCCCTGTAAACTGATGGGTTTTTTTCTCCCCCCATTTGCTTGGGTTTTCTCCCCCAAAGGGCCACATTTTGTTCATTACATGAAAGCCTCTCAGATTTCCCTCTGCTGGACCAGCCAGTGGGTTCAATGAGAGATGTGGCAAGTGAGGTGGCCACTGAGGCTCCAGGAGGTGTCACAAGCCCTGGCTACCTGTGGGTGATTTTCCGTGCAGAGACCAGACCCAATAAAGTCCATACAAAGGAAAATGGAAGCACAAACACGACAGGCACGTAAAGAGAGAGCTCCGAGGAGGGGCTGGTGCCCAAACAGCGGGAAGAAGCCTTTAGGATCCACAAAGTCTGATTACTCCATCGTGCAAAAATAAGCCTTTTGTAATGAACACACCAGTACAGACTCCAAACACAGAAACTGCCTTATCAACAGCAGGTCCCTTCCTCCTAAAAGGGTAACAGAGCCCCGGTTACCTCCCGCCTCCACCTTTCCCGGCACTTCCAACGCTTGGGGAAGCGCAGCTCCAGCCGCCGAGGAGTGCGGGATGCCAGACCGCGAGGGGCTGCTGACATCCCTTGGCTCTGTGCCTTAAAGGGATCATCGCACTCCAGCGATTTACCAGGAAAAAGTTATATAAAATGAAAAAGGACTCCGAGCATCACAAGTATCCGCCTTACACGCGCACGAAAAACAGACCCCCTCGCGTGTGCACATCAACCCGCGCTGTTTCAGGTGGCGAGATGCTCGCTGCCGGGAGAGGTCACTGAACCTCCCAAACCCCCATCTCGGGACAGTCACACCTATGGCCAGGACCATCTCACGCCGTCCCAGGATCCCGCAGGATGCCCGAGGATGCGGGAGCACCGCACGGCGCGGAGCTCTCCCCGCCCGACAAACCGCAGCCCGCGGTGGATGCTCCGCGCTCCGGGGACCCGAACCCACCCCACGGCACCGCCGGGACCCCCGCATCGCCCCCGGCTCCGAGCCCGCTATCCTGCGGCGCAGCCCGGCGCTGTCCCCGCAGCGGTGCGGGGGTCTGCCTCGGAGGGGTCCCCGCCGCCCTCCCGGTTTCGGTACCCCCCGCTCCTTCACCCCGGCGCCGCGATGCTCCCTCGCACCGGAGCAACCTGTGGGACCCCCCGCCCCAAACTTGCCGGTGCCCGCGGGGCTGCCCCGGCTCGGGGAGGGGGATGAGGAGCCCCCCGCTCACCTCGCAGCGCGGCGGTCCAGCCGCAGAGCCCCAGCAGCAGCAGCAGCAGCCGCGGGTCCAGGCGCGGGGCTCCTCCGCCCATGCTGCGCCCGCAGCGCCGGGGGATGGAGCCGGGATGCGGATCTGCGGGCTCGAGCTCCAGCCAGGGGAATTCGCCGCGGGTTTGGTGGGGCGGTGGGTTTGTCCCCCCCCTTCTTTACTCCTCTCTCCCGCCCGTTCTCGCGGTTGGGCTGCGGGGGATGCTGCGGGTGCGGGGGATGCTGCGGGTGCGGGCTCCGCTCCCCGCTCCGGCCGCCGCCGACTCCGGCCCCGCGGCGCGTTCCCGCATCACTAATGAGCCGCCCCTCCCCCCCGCAGCCAATTAGGGGGCGCGCGGGGCGGGGCCTGCCGGCGGGGCGCGCACAGGCGNCCTGCCGGCGGCGCGCGCACAGGTGGGGAGGGGAGGGGAGGGGGGGGTGAGACCCCCCCCAGGTGAGACTGGGGAGGATCACTCAGGTAATGGAGGGAGGCAGCGCAGGTGCGGCATCAGCGCTCCCCAAACCCGGCCGAGGGGCTGGAACCGCTCCTGAACTGAGACCCCCAAGCCCATCCTGAACTGAGACCCCAAACACGCTCTGCACCGATATCCCCCTACACTGAGCCCCCGAGTCCATCCTAAACTGAGACCCCCGAGTGCACTCTCCACTGAGACCTCAAAGCTACTCTTCACTGAGACCCCCGAGCCCATCCTGCACTGACACCCCCCCTGCACTAAATC
>VXBX01008231.1:603169-796376 GCA_013400415.1 Scytalopus superciliaris
CCAAATAATCGTTCCACCCTCTCTCTCACCCTGTTAAATTCACACGTTTGGGCTCAAACTCCTAAAAACTGTGAACAAGAGCATGAGGAAGATGCCCCCCCACACGCAGCCACCCCCAGCACACCCGTTCTGGGGCCTTATTAATATTGCATCGGGCTGTGATCAAAAATTCTGTTTCTTGCCAGGAGTGTCACTGTTTCGCTCTCCCTTCCCCCAGCTAATTACATATAAATATTTTTATTATATACCTGATCAGGACACGTGTCCAAGCAAAATAGAAGGCCAAAAAAATCATGGCTCTGCTCAAGTAAAATCTCTGCTGTTCTGCTCTAAATAGATTTGATCAATAAGAGACTGGAAAGCAAAGGTAGCACTTGAGGACAAGGCAAGTTGCTAGAGAAGAACTTTTTGGTCTTGAAGAATATCAGCTCTTCCAGACTCTGTCATTATATCCAGTCAATGAACAAGATATCAGGAATTACTGGGTTTTCTTTTTTGGGGATCAGTGGGCAGAGGGGGAAAGGAAAGGGAAAAAGCCACAGCAAAACCTGACACATCCAAGCTTCTAATGTGACAAACCCCCTCCATTAATGGAGCAGGAAAAGGTACAAAATGAGATTTGATATTCAAGAAGGGTTTCACCATGAAATTCCTACAGTACTAGGTAAGAATACATATGTTTGCACCCTGGTGCCTCTAAGAGAAACAGAGTTGTGGAAGTGGAACATGGAGCAATTCCTGAAAAAGATATTACAGCACTGCATTGGTGAAATACAGGATCTGTTCTCCATTTGGGAATAAACTCCATTTTCAGCAGGTGCCAAGACGAGGAGAGTCAGAGCACAGGGTTTATTCCTATCCACACTTCACACTTGAGCAGCTGCACTGAGTTCCCTCCCTCTCTCCCTCCCTCCCAGGCTCACAAACTCCAAAGCACGTGCATGTCTCAGGTTTAAGGGGACTCAGTTACTACCGACAAAATGTTTTGAAATCCCTGACTGATAAAGGCTGGAGAAATGCAGGAGGATTAGTTACATCTACTTAAGAACAAGGCTTGTCAGTCGGTCCTCCTGCAGGCTGGCTTTGTACTGTCTTCAGGAGGAAACAAATAATTAAAGCAAAAGGAATTTGTAAACAGAATTTTAAGAGCAAAAGAATCAATATCCAAGCACGTCACATCAGAAGATCCTTACTCCCTTGCCATTGTGTGTTTGCCAGCCTTCAGCTCCCAATGAGGAGCAGAGCTGCAAAGGCAGAGAGCAAATATATGAAAAATACATTTTCTTCAACAGTCTTTTAGGTCATTCTCCCCATTTAATCCTTCCAAGGAAAATAAAAACAATAATAATAATAAAAAAAAACCACCGAGGAGCAGAACTGGGAAGCTGCACAGGAAAGTTTTAACATGTCAGAGCATCCTGCACCCTCCCTCCAAGGTCTGCCCACGTCAGCAGCACAGCCCTGTTTCCTGGGACACAAACAGCCACTTCTGCTTCAAGCCCCACTAATTGCGGATTTTTGCCTACGCCACCGAGTCCCTGTTTGGTGCTTTAGATAAAAATACCAAGTTCCCAGTTTATAATGCAGTTATGATGGGGAGGGAGAGAGCAAAAGTAGAAATAAGGGCAGCAGCTGTAACCTCAATCAGTGTGTTTGGAAATAAAAATAAGCAGAATATTCCACAAAAAGAAAATCTCAGGGCGAGGCAAAGTGCCAGCAGCTTCTGAAACACAGCTAAGGATGAACTTATACATTCTTTAAGCACTGCTCACACTGATAAATGCAGAAATAAAGCTCTAGAAGTGCCATGGCAGTTCAAGGCAATGTTGTGTTTCTATGAATGGAGGCTCAGTCCACATTCCACATCTGGCATTCTTGATTTCCTAGAAGCTCCAAGACTAAAGTTCAATACAGCTGCACCAAACCCCCACTAAACAGGAAACAAACAGCAGAGAGCAAAGCAACCTTCTTGAACACCTTGAGGCAGCAACCAGTGAGAAAACACATTTGGGAGGGACAGACAGAATCTGTAGCTCAAAATCTCCCCTTCAGTGCTCAGCTCTGCCCCCACCTCCCTCCACAGGTACTTGTGAGCACCTTTCTCTCACATCTCAGGTAACACCTTGTGCCCCTGATCTCGTTGATAAAGAGATTTCTACAGCCTTCAACCACATTAACTCACTAACACACAGCACTTCACAGCTACAAAGGAAACCTTCCTAGCTAGAATATGCCAATACCCTGAGAACTTTCAATAACCCACACAGCTACAGGCTGAAAGGGGGGGAAAATAAAATATAAATTACCTCCTCCATCCTGGAAGCTCAGCAGAATGTTCCAGCTGAGTTTGCAAAGGTGCTTTCACTCTCTGTCTCTCCTGGAGTGCAACATAAAACTCTGCAGCCAGGTGATTACATTTAGGTCGTTATTTGATGTATGACCTTGGAGTAACCCACCTGTGCTCTGCAATCAATCAGAATTCACAGCACCTGGGTGTCAGATAATAGGCTGAGGAGGTCAGTGCTGACATGTTCTCAGGAGCACATGAAAGGCAGCTGCTTCATTTTCCAGCTCTTGCAAATAAAAACATTCCTGAGATGGCCCCAGATCTGAGAGCCACTGCTGCACTGAGCAAACCTAACAATAAAGGCAGAACAAATGCATGTAAAACCACTGATGTTTGTCCCGGAGAACAGCACACACCACTTGGCTCTGGTGCAAATATTCACACCTGTACAACAGGTAAATAATTGAGGAGTGAGCTGAACATCCCCTGCAACAACAAACAGCAGTGAAATCCTGAACAGCTCTTGGAATGGGCTCAGCTGTCCTGACCCAGGTGAACCAATAAGAGCCTGACCAGCAGAGCCATCTCATGTATCGACCCTGCAGAGGTGAAGGAGGAGTGTTGAATTCCACAGGACATCATGAATATGCAGAAACAGCTGAAATTCAGCCTGTTCTTCCTTTGCCCTCAAGTTTCTGGTAGTGTTCAGCTGCCTCTGTTATCCCACAGGGCTCTCTCCAGATAAAACATGGAGCTGGATATTCATGAGGAGCTTTTGGCACTTAAACAGCACAGTCCCTCATCACTCCTCCTTCAAAGGCCCACAATAAAAACAACGACCAACCATTTCTCCATCTCTGCCTCAGAAGCCCTTCCTAAGCCTGGATTCCTCTTTTACACCAGTTTTACACCAGTTTTCACTGGCACATCCTGCAGGTGGCTCTGAGCACTGCCAGCCTCCTCATGGCTGGGATGTTCTGCAGGTGGAGAGAGCCCCTGCAAGGTGAGGGGTTTGCATTTCCACAACATGTAACATAGACATTTTAAAAATTAATGGCATAGAAGAAAAGTTTCATCATTTTTTTTCCTTCTCCCTCACTCCTCTCCTGGGATTTCAAGGATGCATTTCCTTGGGTCTCTGTCTTCATATGACTGCAAAATCTTATCAAATAATGAACTACTGCCCCAGGTACAAGAAGATCCCACACTGGACCTGGCCATGTGGTGCTTAGAAAGGAGCCCTGAGAGGCTGAGCTGCCCCAGCAGCTGCTGCACCTGCATTTAAACACAGCAGGGCTGTCTGAGGGCCATTAATCAACCTGCCTTTGGGAATGGTTCCATTCTGGGTTTGCTCCACTCTTGCTCTGCTTTTAGTTCCATTTCTGTGTTTCACAGTCCCCTCACTGTGGGAATTGGGGGCACAGGGGCTGAAATGTGGTGCTGTCCCTGTGCTGGGTCCCAGCTCTGCACAGGACATCTGCTGGCTGAATTCTTTCCTGTGCACACACAGACATGGACAGTGTATTTACATTTCCTGTCTCGTGTCCCTAAAGCTGAGTGAGGCTCATCTGAGAGCAGCTCAGGGTTTCTGCCTCGCCCTGCTCTGCAGGGTAACCCCAGCACAAGGGACAGGTGGATATTCCAATTTCTACTTATCCTTCATCCCAATAGCACAGTTTGCTCCTGATCCATAGTGGAATCTTTCTCTTTGCAATGTGTGTACCTTCTTACTTTAATTTAGATTTTGCCTTACTCTACATTTTAGCAACTAGAAATGAGTGGTGCTCTCAAGCTTTGTGTTGTTTCTATATGAATAAAAAATTACATAAACCTTTTTGTTCCAAAGGGTAAACTTGGCCTTCTCGGAGATGGGAAACAAACCCACTTTAAAAAGCCCAAGGTGTTTCTTTAAGCAATTCCAACCCACTTGCTTTAAAGTGAAGTCACCATTGGAGATGTCATAAGCCATCATCTCTGATGAGTTAAAAATCTATATTGTTTTTAAATTGATTAATCTGAGTTGAAATATAATACAACTATTTGCATTTTCCTGTGTTTACTCATTCCAAAAATTGACAGACAGCACAGAGCAAAGTTAATCTGATAAAAAGTAAAATGCTGAAGGGTTTGGCTGTGCATCAGAATAGGAAAATGTGCATTAACATGCCAAGGGGGCGATGAACATTTGAACTCCACTAATCGATTTTAAGAATCATAAGACCCAGGCATTTAGAAAATGTCATAATCTTAATACCTAATTCGCTCTTTGATTTGTAATTTGGAGGAATCAGCTGCACTTGAAATTTTACCTGCAGCTTTTTCTCCAGCCAGGCAAAGAAGAATTCCGACTTCAGCATCAATTATTGCTTCATCTCCTTTTAGATTTCTCCATGTAAATTAATCCTCTGAGCCTGCCTACATCCCCTTGTCACCCACCCCAGGTGTTTGTGTTGTGGCTGCAGCTGGACCATGGGGACAGGGCAGCGAGGCCATGTGCTCCAGCCTCTGGGGCTGGGGACAGGGTGGGCTCGGGCACAGCTGGGCTGGGGGGGCTTTCCCAACCTCAGCAATCCTGGGGTTCTACAAGAGGTTAATGAGACAGTCCGAGGTTTCCTGTGGATGTTCCTCGTTGTTCCCTGTGTAGGGGTTTGGGGAAGACGCTGAACCAGGCACTTAAATTGCAAACATGTCTGGGTGATCAGGGACCCTCCAGCTTGCCTTGATGTGCTGATTGTCCCAGAACAATCCCGCTCCGTGCCTGCCCCTCTCTCTGCCCCCAGCATGCCGAGGCCCCACAGGGGGTCAGGAGAAATGGCACACTGGTTTTGCCTGGAAACACACATATTACTGAGTGTCATATTATTGAGTTCCCTCCTGTGCCTCTGAAATGGCCACCTAATAATGACTTTCCAGGAACAAGAGGAACAGGGCGGTGTGAACTCTTTGCTTCGTTAGTTTCATTTTAATCTCAGGTGCAAGCACAGAGGGCACCCACCCAGTAACCACAGCCCTGAATTATTCATAATAAGTGCCACATCATGAAAGGCAGCTGTTCCATGACCTCAGGTGTGAAACACAACACGGAGTCGAGTAGTTCCTTATGGATTAAAACATTATTTCAGGGAGACAAGAGGAACCCATTTCGGTGCCAAGTGGCATCACTTTCCACTGAGAGTTGTCACTCCACACGTGTCAGTCGCGTCCCAGCTTTGCTGTTCTCCCCTTTCCATGCGACCAGAAGGCAAAGAACCCAATTATTGACCACATTGCGAGCAGTTCTGGCTCCGGGCAGCAGAGGGAAGCAGCCAGCACCGCAACGGGGAGCTGTCGGGAGCTAAGGACTTAATTATGTTCTCAAACAAAGTACAATGAACTCTGTCATAAGTAATCACGCAGGAGAGCGCGGATCGGGAGCTCAGTGGAAGTGGCCTTGTGTGAGAGGGGCGGCAGAACTTCCTCTGGCTTTAGGGAGAACTCACCGAGCTCACAAAGTGGAACGCAGGGATTTTTGTTTTACTTATCAGGACCTCACTCCACAAACATTTCCTCTAATCTTGAAGGATCTACTAATAAATCTACTTTAGTAAATGAAAATACACCCCCATGTTCAGCTGTTGGCAGGTAGACAAAGGAGGAAACATTTTGCTTACAGTATGTTTGTAGTATTTAAACATTTTATGTCTTACTTGGTGTGATTTGCCTTCACTCAGGAACTCAGCATTGCATAAAACTCACCTTTGGGCCCTTTTCTCCCACAGTTCTGTTGTTTCTCATTGCAAAAATTTAGAGGAATTGAGTGCATTGAATCACACACATTTCTCCCTTTATATTTACAGGAGGCAAAGAGCCCCCGGAGGTGTTTCTAACAGGTGGGTTGTAACACCCAAACAGACAGTTCTGACACTGAGAATTGTATTTCATCCTACACAAAAGAAAATGTAACTGTCCTGCTCCCACCCCGCTTCTAGAAGGATGCTCCAAGGTCAAACATTCCCTCTGAAATACAAGACATTGAAGGCACCAAGAACACCAGGACACTTGGTCAGGCTGCAGGAAACCACTAACCTGGATGAAGATTTGAGGATGGGACAATTCACCCCTCCAGGTTCCACCTCCCCTCTCGTTTTTGAGGCTCTGTCACGTATTTAAAGCCTCTGGGTCAGGAATCATCTCTCCCTTCATGAAATTCCACCAAGCGAGGCTCCAGCGTTTGCTCGGAGGATCTCAGTGTGGCTGTAATGCAGAACAGGAATGGGATAATTGGATCATATCAGTGTGACTTTTCCTTGCCAAAGGTGTAACACAACAACCCCAGAGAACAAACAGAGGGCCATAATGTTGAAAATTCCAGCTCCAGCCAGGGCACTCCCACCCTGAGTCCCCCTTTCTGCCTCCAGCACAAGTAGCTGAAGGAGCCAATTCCTTGCTCGTGCTATAAAGAAGATTTGTGAGGAAGGGAGGCAGAAGAAGACAGACCAGGTAAGAATAATTATGAAGCTATTAAAGGCACAGATCATGTGATAAAAACGTAGAACTAAATTGCTTTGAAATACAGATTTTTACTTTCCTCAACACTTAAGATAAAATAATATTAAATAACTGCTGTCTCAGGTTAGAACTAAAGGTTAAAGGATGGTAATTACTGATTATTTAAAGGGTAGTTGCAATGAACTAAGATAGAGACGTCACATTGCTAAGCCAGGGACTATATTTTAAGCTGAGAATGTGACTCAGGCCAAGCACCACCAGGAGACTGTTCTTGGATTAGAGGCCAAGCTGTGACTTGCAATAAAGTTCTTCCAGTCCCAGCAAATGTACCCCAGAGCCCCAGTGCTCTCCAGATCAGGACACAGGTGGGGTTTAGGAGGAAGTTTGTATTCCACAAGTATATATATTTTAATAAATCCAGGAGGTTTGCAGACTAAGACATAAACCCAATTCTGCCAGGCTTGTGTAAGGGAAACCTGCACTGCAAGGGACACGACCTTGATATAAAAAAATTTTGAACCCAATCAAATTATTGTGTATTACATTATATCACAAAAGCAGAACATCACATCAGGCTTTTAGAGCATGATATTCAGCAAGGGAATAAACCCTATAAATTCTGAACTACATGGAGAGATTTTCTTTAACCTCTGATTTCAAAGCCAATAATGACAGGATATAAAGCACTTTAATTTAGTATTTAAAAGCTACAAAATACATACAAAGGAATGAAACAAAGCAAAAAGAAGCAGTAAGATTAATAGGAAAAATTCCTCCTCTGAGGAGGTTTCTATCAGGCAATTCAATGATTCAAAAATATTAACTTCAGCTTTGCTGAGTAAAAGTAATTATTTTCCCTTAAGTCAGCTGATTCCTGGTGCCTTTTCATCCATTGTCATCTCTTGTTATTTGGGATATTCACAGCACTCGCCTTGATTGTGTTATGGTGTTAAGAGAATGAAATTTCAATTTAGAAGATGCTTAGTCCTCAAAAACCTTCAGTGCATCCACTTGCTGAGGGGCAGATGCCTCCTTTGATGTGCTGCTGCCTCGCACTGCACCTTCAAAGGCTGGAAACTTCCAGAAGTCAGACACAACTGCACCCAGCCAGGACCTTGGGAAATGAGGTTTAAATGCAGCCCTGCCTAAGCAGGGGCCTTTGCTCCTCAGAAAGCTGTGTCTGCACAGACCCAACCTGCTCCAGGGGGAACCTTACAGGGAAAACTCCTCTTGTTTCATCAGCTGCTCTCTCTGTTATCACCATCTCTGTCACCAGCGGAGCAACACGGGCTCCTATTGATCCCTGGCGGGGAGGGCGAGGCACAGCGGGCTCTTATCGCCAGGGAACTGGATTTGGGGACTAGGAACAAGGAGCGCGGGGCTGGGAGGTGGCAGAAGGGGAGGGGGGGAGGCAGATTTTCTGATAGCCAGGCTTGTGCTGCAGATAAGGCAGGACTCACTATCCCTGCCCTGATTCCTCTGGCAGCAGCAGCAGCAGCAGTGAGGAGCTCAAAGATAAGGAGCCTTCGCCTGGCCGGGGGTTACTATTGATCTGTGATGCTCTGAGATGGGAGCTCTGGAGCTGCTGGAGCTCTGGCTCTGCTGGGGCATGGGGAGTGCTCAGAGAGCTGCCTGGAGCTCCTCCTGTCCCCAGGAGCTCAGCACCAGCTCAGGTGAGGGGGAAGGAATTGAAGAACTGGCTCCGAGGTACACGTTTCCTTGTGTAGCCTGTGCTGGACAGCGCACGGAACATCCCTCCCCTCGTACCTGCCTTCTCAGAGCCAGGCAAATTTGTAACTTCTGAATTGCAAAGCTGATGAACTCTGAGTCAGGACACTCCATTCTGTTTTCTAAGCCAGCCCAGTGCCCTAGAAATGCTGTTCACAACACTCATTTCTGCTGTGACAGGGCCTGGGCCAAACCATCTCTTACCCAGCCCAGGCACAGAAGTTTTTGTATCCCACTAAGAAACAGGCACAGACTTGCAGGAAACTCCAACAACCTTGTATTCCACATGACAAGACCTGAGATTTCCATTTCTAATGACCAAAAAGAAAGGAGTAAATCCTTCCATTTCAGTTTTAGCCCATTTGGGATCCATCACCAGTCTAGAGTTACTGAACAACTTCACTTCCTTTAGAACTTCCAAGTGCAGCAACTCAGCCAATAGATGATTAATGTGTCAGCAAAATAGTTCTCTACCTTCTCCCTCATCCCAGATGAAAGACATTTATTACCCTGTCCCTCTCCAGCCTGATGTTCCAGAGATGCCAGCCTGGGGACTCTCACCTCAGCTGTCCCATATTGTCATTTTAATTAAAGCCACATCCTCTGTGCTGCTGAAGCCCTGATAAGACCCTACTATCAGAAAGGAGCAAATTTGTGATGCTATCTGGGCCAGCCCATGATTATCTGCCAGAACAAAGGGAATGTTATTAAACAAACTGTGTTAAATCACCGTGGGAGGATGGGATGAGAACCAGGCTCCGGTGGAATCCCTTATCTCCCTGGGGTCACTCCTGCACGTGGAGCTGCTGCTCCTCTGTGCTGGAAGCTGGAGCAGGGAGAGAAACAGGGGGAGTTCCTGGCTCCTGCTTCACCAGGGGAAGTTCTGTTCCTCTCCTGCTATTTATTAGCAGAGAAACCACCAACTTTAATATCAATTAACTCCTGGGAGGCGATAGGTTCCCAAGCACATTTTCAAACGTTTCATTAAAGAAACCAAGTGACTGCATTTGCTTTTCTAAACACAGCCATTACTTTTTAGGGCACAAGGAAGAAAGGGTTCCTCCTCTCTCCTCTTTGAGGTTTAATGATCTCCCGTGGAACAAAAGCAGCAGGAGGGAATTGCCACGCTGTGGTTTCTTCACTTTGGCTCCATCCTTCTTCCACTTCTCCCACTCAGCCAAACAACCTGTCAGCTCCCTGAGGTGGGTCCTGGGCTTTGTGCAGTCACAGCAAACAGCAATTCCAGAGCTGTGTCACAGCCCTGGCCTCTCCCAGGTCTCTTGTTGTTACAGGCACCAAACCCAAGCCTTTAGTTCTCAGCTAACTAAGTCCAGATGTGTTTCTGTTCCACCAAGAATACAGAGCCAATATGACAGAGTGAGCTGGTGGGTCTGTCCCCTTCCAAAAAACACACTCAGCTCCTCTGACTTCACAGCCACTAACAGGCACATTCTGAATTTAAAAAAAAAAACCCTCATGGTTTCTGGTCAAACATCAGATCCATCGGTATCTTCTCTAAAGTGCATTGTTTTATCTCAAAAGAAAAGAAACTCATGAAAGAAAAGTCACAAAAAGGAGTTGGCAGCTCATAAAATGGTATTCACAATAAACTGAAGAACAGTAGCAGGTAGATTATAAAAATTCATCACAACTTAATGAAGTGGTCTTTAAAAGAATAATCTTATCTTCCTCATCCATATGTATTTTGATGGGATAACAATTACAGATCCAATTTAAAAGGGGTGCCAGCTCTCTTTGATGTGTTTCCATCTCATCCCGATTGCAGCAGGAGCCCTGAGCCCTCGAGGCCTCCCAGGAGTGACTTCCCATGGATTTGTGTTGTACCAGCTCCATCTATTGATGGAGAGGAGGGACAGGTACAGGGGCTCAGTGCCCTTTGTGCCCGAAATCAAGGGCCTGAGTGAACCGAGGTCCTGTGGGTTTGTTCTGTGTTGGAACACCAGCCTGGCTCTGCCATCACCTGTGCGTGTGTGGAAAAGGGGAGTCCTTGCTCCTTGGCCTCCCAGAGCCCTGCTGGGCCTCCTGCTCAGCCCCAGGTGCTTTACTGATGCTTTTTGAAGTTTGTGGAAACAGGAAAGAGCTTCAAGCTACCAAACCCTGCAGTGTTGCTGCTCTCCTGGCCCCAGCCCTGCCAACTCCCAGAGCCGAGGCAGCAAGAGATGCTGTTTGAACCCATTTCCTTTGGACAGGGAGAAGTTTCCCCAAGCAGTTTCCAGGAGTGCCTGCATGCAGAGCCATCAGCATTTCCCTCCGGGTGGCTCACTGATGGATTGGGAAAGGCTGCTTTGGAACTGAGTCAGGAATATTGGCAGTTGGTGGTGGTGTTTGTTCCCTGTGCAAGCAAAGATCCCTGACAAGGACCGGCTGTGGCTGCAGAGGTTCAGCCTTTCTGGCAGCAGCTCCACAAGCCTTGAGATTCTATTGGAGTTAAAACATTTGCCTTCCTTCCTAACACCGATTTTGATCTAAATAGATTTTTTTTGTTCACAGATCCCTGGCTCTGGTATCTTCCCACTCCCTGCTACAGGACTGACTGATTTAACCTTTACTGCTGTGTGATGTAACCAACATTCCAATGCCTGTCTCCAGTCGTGAACATCCTCCTTCCACGGGGGTAATTTTCCAACAGTATTTTGCTCCAAGTCCCACAAGCACAAGTCTAGTTTATTGGTTTTGGCATCCTAGTTCCTATCAGTGGCAGATCAGCATTTCCAAATGATCACGTAGGGAAAATAGAGGCAAAAAAAGTACTTAATTTGCCACACTCGTGTTTTGCAGACACTCCTCATTTCCAAATCACCTCAAAATGGGTGTAATGAAGTTTGCAAGGCAGGGCAGGGAGTTCACAGCCTGCCAGAGACTCAGGGCGTGCCTGGAAGGGATCTCCTTGGCTGTGGCCAGGGGAGCTGTGTCACAGAAAGGTGGGAATGTGCCACCTTCCATTGAGACTTCAGCCCTTAATTGTTGGTTCTAGTGATTCCTCACAGTAATCTTTTGCTTCTTGTGCCCTCACCCCTAAATTTGTACAGTAGAGAAAATATGAACAAGCCAAAGAAAGTGTCTTTTCTATTTTTCCCTTAGGCGGTCCCAAAGTAAGTTTTAATTGATACAAATATTGCAGCTGAATTTCCAATACATTCTACATTTCAACCAGCTTTAAACACACCTTTCTTTGTCAAAAATCTTCAACTAAAGCTGAGTATCTGCCCAAGCATCCAGCATTTCTGCATATTAAACTTCAGTTGCTATGGAAAGGTGAGAATTCTGCTCATGCCTGCTCTAAAAACACAACAAAGTCACCTTTAACATCGAAGGTTTTCAAAAACACCCGGGTCCCTCAAAGAGAAGAAAGGGGAAAACGCCGACAGATAGAAAGCAATTCACACAGTGTAATTAGCCAGGATATTCAGAATAATTCCTGCTCTTCCCCAGAGTCCCAGGGGACCTCAGCAAGTTCCACCATCTGCTGCCACAGCCGCGGTCGGTCTGTGCACACCTGGCTGGGGCAGCTCGGAGAGATGGGGATTTACAAGTATATCAGGGAGAACTGCCTTGGAAAAGGTGGAGAGGAGGAATTAGCTGGGAGAAAAAGGCACGGTCTGTCCCCACTGTGGCTGATCCCAGGGTGGATCTGCATGGAGGGGGTTCCAGCCGGGATGCAATCCTCTTGGATGGCTCATCCAGGGTGTTGACATTCCCCTGCCATGGAACAGCGTCACTGCCATGAGACAGCAGCAAAACAAGCAGCTCAGGCACGGGGACAACCTGCCAGCCCTGCTCCCAAAATCTCCACCCTTCTTCCCTTTCCCCCCTGGAGCAGCAGAGCCGTTCCTGGCCCACGGAGTGGGATGCAGATGGACAGGTACCTCACAGCCCACGGGCAGCCCTGGAGGGGACCACCCACTGCAAGGAGCAGGGCAGATAATTCAGGACCACTTCCCAATTCTACTCTCCAAAATAACTAAATAAAACATAAGCTGCTCCAATTCATTCCCGTTTATCCCTCCCAGGTGCCGGGAAATGGCCAATAAATCTCCCACTGCAGTGAGGAGGATCCAGGAGATCCAGGAGGGCTCCCTGGGTAAATTCTTTGGCAACACCTCATGCCAAGCTGGTTTTGCACAGAGGAACCTCTGCCCTGGGCTGAGCTTGGAGCACAATTCCTCCCATTTCCCTTTTCCAGGCATTTTACAGCATCCCAGGGAGCTCCTCTGGAGTAACGAGGAAATAAGGAAAACTTGTTATTGCCTTGGCAGCTGTTTGTGCCAAGAAACGTGAGGGCCCAAAGGCCTTTTAACAGGGTTTTATGTGACAGTAAATGCTCTTGTTTCAATACAATGCTTTAATATTCCATATCAGGATCATTTAAATAAGCACATCCAAGGTGTCATTGTGAGACTGGTTATTGACAGAAAGCACACTGGAATTGAATTTTCAAGATATATTTGCTTCTCCTCATGAAGATGTTTCAGAGCTCTCAGCAGTTTGTTCAGGGGTGCACAAAGCAACAATAGGAGCTTACACAGAGCCTGTCTTAAGAATAAAACCTGGTCCTGCCTCAACCACACACTCACGTGAGCCCCTTGATGTTGAAGCCTTGCAGAATAAGAATAAAACCTGACACCACTTTTTATAAACACAATTTGGCGTCCAAAAACCCAACCTTTTTAAATGTTCAGGAAGCAAAGGGCTTACTGTGTGAGAGCAGAGCACTGTCAGGGTCAAAGGATGGGACAGGACACAAGGAGCAGAAGCAAAAGGTCAGTTTTCATTGTGGTGAAAGATTAGAAGTCAGACCCCATAATGTGCACATTTTAATATATTTGTACAAGGACTCAGTGATTCAGAAGAAATGTTGCCCATCAGTCTTTGGAGGTTTTTATTCTAGTTCTTACCATACTTTCTGTTTACCTGGACAAGGATGTGGGCTGTTTTTTAATTGCCTTTTATCTTTTTTCCTTTGGCCTGATTGAGGATTTTAATGAACATTAGAAACCCATTGCAACACGAAGTCTTGAACTTCCCAAAGCAACTGACACAGCTGCTCACCAAAGATCAGCATAAACAAAGCCTAATTATATCTGGAAAGGCAAGTCCATAAAAGGGAGAAGAAAAACAGAGAGAGCCATAAACAATATCAATGGCCACGGTTTAGAAAACATGGATGAGAAAAAGCTGGGTAGTTGCACTTGATATTATTACCACCATGATCAAGAGACCAGAAGCAGGAACAGATGTTCTGGAAAAGTATCAGTTCTATCCAGTAATTTAAATGAACCCCTCTCTGGAGGGAACTCCACCATCTCGCCCAGGCTCCCTGCACCAGTTGGCCATTTAGTGAGGGAGATGACATCCAATTTCCACGAAATCCATCTCGTGCCTGCCCAGGCATCTCAGTGCAGTAGCTGAAAAGGGTGTGACAGCTCTAAAGATAAAACAGAGCCCCTTCTCCTCGTGCCTGGAATACACACCACGACCCCCCTGGCAGGGAGCACATGAATTCCCTGTGTCACCTCCTCCCAAACAGCCGGGCCGGCTCTCCCTGGGCAGGATTTTCCGTGTGCTCTGCTCGTTCACACTCCCAGCGAGCGCCATGTGTTCCATTTAAGGCTCTAAATGAAACACAAGCCCTTCACCAGAGCGGGTTCCTTTGCTGGGCTGGCAGAGCACAGACACTGAGCGGGGTTAAACGCAGCCATGTGGTGGCACAGTGCTGGTGTCAGGATAAATCAGAGGAGGCTCCACTGAGTTCCGTGGAGCTCAACACTCATTTCTTGCTCCAGCACGAAGGGAACAAACAAAAACACCAACAGGCAGCGGGAAACTCCCATCCCAGTTGGGTCAGTGCAAGGCAGGAGTGACTCCTGTGGCACTCAGTTCTTTGCATTTCCTTTTCACTGACAATCATGAGCGAAGGGGGTTGAGTGAAAGGATATCTCAACGAGTTCAGTACAGAATCTGAGATGGAGTCACATCACATCTCGAGTTCACCACGGTGTTCCTGGGCAAACACCCCTGTGTTTGCTGTGAGAACCAAGACAGCCAGTTTACCTTCCCCAACGAACCCCAGTGACCATTCACACAAGTGGCACAAGTGACCTGCAAACTCACCTGTCACTGGTTCTGCACAGGGAAGGCACGGGAATTATCCTTTCTATTCTCTTCAGCCACACTTGTATTGACTCTGAAAGAGAAAACAGCAGCAGGTCACTATTTCTGACTGAATTTCTCTGAATTCCAGCTGAATCCTGAGGCTTCCCTTGCAGCCCTCAGTATCACAGTGAGAGGCTGCATTTAATTGCTTAGCAGCTCATTTTAATAAAGCATGGCCAGCAGAGTGAGAATGGATGTAATTCCTCACCTACCATCAAACAACACATTTTGTTGATGATTTGCCAAAAACCCCCAAGGTTTGCCAAGGTCTGAAAATCATGATTCCCTACTAAGCCCAAACTTCAGGATTTGAGAATCCATTTAGCTTGAGTTGAAGGATAAGATGAAGTGAAACAGTTGAATGTCATTAAGGAGAGGGACAGGAAATAACGAGCCCAGAGATTCAACTTTCAGTGATTTCAGGTTTCAGTATCTGCATATATATTAAATGTCTAATGTAATATATATATTGCAAAATCTTGTACCTCAATGCATCA
Source organism: Scytalopus superciliaris (assembly GCA_013400415.1). Classification (NCBI taxonomy): domain Eukaryota; kingdom Metazoa; phylum Chordata; class Aves; order Passeriformes; family Rhinocryptidae; genus Scytalopus; species Scytalopus superciliaris. Next base: position 618,344 of record VXBX01008231.1, read on the forward strand.
GCACTCAGGGCTTTCCTCATCCAACTCTGCCTTTTGCACCACAGCATTTTGTGCACGGAAGGTTTTAATTGTCCACTGAAGGCAGATGTGATGCTGCATAAAACCAGAGGGGCAAGGCCTGTTGCCCCTGTGCATGTCATACTGCCCTCCCCTTCCATCCCCTGTCTCCAAAGAGATTTGATTTCTGGCTGTTCCATTCCACTGATCTGAAGACAAAAGGGTTAACAAGAGCCCTGTGAACTGGCACATTATCTCATAGAAATAATTCAATTAAACGTTGCTAATGACAGTTGACTGACAGGGTCAGAGCTCTGCTCTGCAGACCTGTGTTTTGGGCCCTTCTTGCTGCAGCGAGGAGCTGTTTTTTCCCTTTTCCACATGAATGCCCAAACCCCTTTGGGGAATGTTAAACCCTGTCAAAACAAAGGCATGTAGATTTTTAAGAAACAGTTGTGTGAACAAGTAGGACAAAATTTATAAAGAGTGAGCAGGAGAGAAGGAAATACCGTTTGTGTTACAAAATGGAGCCAGAGACAAGTCCTGGCTTCAGGAATATTTTGAGTGTGTGTAACGCACACACATGCAGATTTCCCTGTTTGCTGTGTGTATCACACGTGTGGGTGCAGCCCCAGGAGCTCAGACTGCAGTTCCCACTCTGGGTCCTGCAATGCTGCTGCAGAAATCCAGCCACAATAACCCTCCCTGCAGCACCCAAACTCCTCGAGCCCAGGGCTGAGCAACTGCACCATCACCCAGGTCTGCATTTGTTAAAAGAACATGAACAGAGAAAGGGATTGGGAAGAAATTCCTCCCTGGGAGGGTGGGCAGGTCCTGGCACAGGTTGCCCAGAGAATCTGTGGGTGTCCCATCCCTGGAAGTGTCCAAGGCCAGGTTGGAGCAACCTGGGCTAGTGGAAGGTGTCCCTGCCCATGGGGTGGCACTGGATGGGCTTTAAGGTCCTTTCCAGCCCAAACCATTCCATGAGTTTCCCTAATTCCTGCTCTAAAAGGACCAAATCACTTCCCTGTTCCTTTCCTCTGACCCAAACCACTTTCTAAGGATGTGAATACACAGGATAAAACAAACCACTGGAACCAAAGCCCAAGCACTGCCTTCCCCACTGCCTTCACCTCCTGCCTGCACTTTCCACTCCACTTATTTTACCTGTGGTTTCTTGTCAGTGCTGACTAAATCCCCCCAAAACCACCAACACACCATCACCAAGGGGGTTATAAAGTGCCTTTGTTTGACACCTTCAGCTTAAATAAGAAACAAAAGCAGAGAGACTTCACACAAACCATGCAAACACCCTTCAGTGTCAGTAAACATGTTTCCCCATCACGGTGGGGCTCCACGAGGCAGCTTTCGAGAGCAGACAGGCTTATTCATAAATTTTTCAGCAGCTATCACTGAAATTAAAAACAATGTGGAATAATTGCAAAGAGACATGAGAGCTTGTCATTTTTTTTCCTGGATGGTGCAAAGCAGCGGTGCCACAGGAGATGGTTCTGACATCAAGCAGGCATTTCCATTGCCTGAGTGTCTGTGGCATATTAAAAATATTATATGAGAATGCTAATGCCTAACAGCCTGCAAAGGACACTTTTGCCAACAAAACAAGACAGTTTTACAACTCTGCGTTGTAAATTAAAACCACTGTAGGAGGCAACATGCAATAAGCACTTGTAGACACTTCTATATCATCTTTAGTCATGGATGGTGCAAGGACTTCTTTCTCAGATGTACAATGACCAGGTAAATTCCTCCCAGAGAGCAGAAAAATTCTCTCTTTTCTGGACACTCTCCCCATTACAGAACACAGGAATCTGATGGTTAAATTCTTTTTGGCTTGTACTGCTTTGCCTCTATAACTTTAAAACCCCTGAAAGAACATAAAGTTAAAATTTTAATGACATTTCAGCAGAACCTCTTTGAATTTTGTATTAGATCTCAATTTAGCCTCCAGTAAAGCCGTTAGAAAAAAAAAATCTGATGCTTAAAAATGTAATAATCATACAGGAACCTTCCAAAGTCAGCATCAAATAGAATAAAATATATTTTATTAATGATACAATTCACAAAATTACTAGTCCTGCCACTCTCTGCCCACAAGAGAGACTTGAGCTGTGTTATATTGCACATACATCAGCCACTGGTGTTTGTTCTGTGTGATTTAACCCTGATTGCTTTGAATGCTTAATGAACTGGGCTGGGCTATAATGACTGAAGAGAAATTGGCCATTCAAGGGACCTTCTTGTCAGGAGGTGCCCCGGCAGAGCCACTGAGAGATGGTTTTCCTGCCGGGGGGGTCAGTCCAGGCTAAGGCAGATCCAGGGGTGGCCCAGATGGGAAGACACTTGGTCCCGTCCCTGTACAAAAGCAGAGCCCTCCTGCCCCTGAACTGCAGCACCTGCCCAGGCCCTGCCTTGGGAACCCTTTAGTACAAGTATTTGCTAACTGATTCACCCAATGGTTTATGGTAAAGCCATAAATGACTCCATTGTAATATATAATCACTAATTAATATCCTGCTTTAGTGTGGATCCCTCTTGCAGGCAACAAGAGCCCTGTGAGGACAGTTCACAGCAATGATGGGATATTAAAGCCCTTTTACAAATACATGTCACAGATAATTGCACCATGCAGAATATGGCTGATGCTCCTTAATTGGCCAACAGCTCTTGGGTTGCTAATTGGTGGCACCTGAACCCCGAGAGGAGCTCACAGCCTTCCCAGCTGGAATGGTTTCCCAGTTGGATGTGCCCTGGGTCCCACTCCACTCCAGCAGGACTGACTGACTGTGCTGGATGTTGTCCATGCTGAGATTTATCATTTAATTAGAACTAGGAACACTGAGTAAAGCCCAGATGCTTGGGGAAATGACTCCACAGAAATCCGGGATTCTCAGTAAAACACTGGAAACTTATTGCTCAGACCCCATCCCGAGGCGCCCCCTCCCTCCTGAGCTCTGCTCTCCCAGCAGAAGACAGACACCAAATAATGAGGAGCAGAATCCTTCCCAGAGGAAGCCTGAGACACAAGCAGGGCTCACACAAAGGGCAAAGGCATTAAAGAGCTTCCTGCAGCTCCAGATGATCACAAAGGGGGATTATTCCTGCAGTTTCCTTTGCCTGCATCACCTGTTGCCTGTGGGATGTGTGTGAGCACAGCTCAGCCTCCAGCCATGAGGGGATGGACAGCTCTGTGCCACACCAGGGCACCCCAAACAGCCTGAAATGCAGCACATTCACCATTTTCCTCATGTTTTCTGCACCACTGAGAAACAAATCTGTCACTGTCCCAAAGAGGCAACATTTAACACGGTCACTGTTGGGAGGGATGACACAGATGTCACAACAGAACCCTTCAGATGACTCTGTTCACTTCATTCCATTCTCTCTTTTCCCTGGGGGATAAAACAGGTAAAACCTGTTGGGCAGGACTGGGAACTTACTGGGTTATTGTGTCTCCCCTGAAAACCCCGATTTGGGTTTTGTTCATTTAGAACTCTCATCAAATTTTGGGCAGGAACAACCAACCACACCTTGTTCCCTGGGGTTTCTAAGGGCAGAACTGAGGCACAGGCAACCTCAGCCTGTGAAGTCCTGCAGGAAACACCGCAAAAACACGGACTGAGCCTTGAAAAGCATGAAAACAATTGATTCTCCAACAGGATGAAATATTCCAAGTTGTCCCTAAGCTTCACCACAAGTCAGAATGACGCAAAACTATCAAGGGACTGATTTTGTGGCTGTGGCACACCCTGGTTGTCACACACACACACCAGCCTGCAAACGTTCCCAGTGAGTGATTAGGGCAAACAAACAAACAAACAAAAATAATTAGAAAAGGGAAAGGCACATTTGCAAACATTTACACTCTGAATGTCAAATCTGAAGGAAAAAGGAAGCTTTTTCTTTCCCCCATGAGCACTCACAAAGCAGCAATTACATGCAATTGTAGTTTACAACGTCTTTTCCATTGTCTGTTTTTTTCAGGCATCACTTTCTGTGGGTTTGTAAACAGGGCTACAAAAAAAAAAGTAAAATTTAAGGAGCTGTAAAGTATGAGAATAATTTATCACAGAAAATATGCCAAAAAACCAATTAAGAGAATTTGTTGATAATTTAAAGCATGACTGCAACCAGGTCAATACAAGTGCAGTTAAATCTCAGTCCCTAACTCTGCACATCTCGCAGCTGCAGAGTCCAAGGGCCTGAGACAACATCTGACAGCATCATCTGAGGGACCAGCATCATGGACCCATCCAGTGATCTCCTTTGGGAGGGACCTCTGGAGGTCACCTGGTTCAATCCCCGGCTCAAAGCAGGGTTAGAACAGGAGGCTGTGTGTGAAAATCGGGTTGATTGCACAGTTTGACCTCAAGATACAATAGCTGGGGGAGCTTTATATGTCTCTTGTAGCTTCCAGTGTCAAAGAAGAAATCAGTTCATTGTTAAAATGTTTGAGTGACCCTTCTGAGAACTGCAGGCACTGGATATTGTGAGAAACTGAAAATTCTCCATTTCTCTCTCAAGCAAAGGGACAAGAATAGAGGGTGAAGAAGAGGAAAGGAAGACAAGGATCCAGGGGAGAGGAAATAACATAGATCCTCCAAAGTAAGTAAGCCAGGACTTTGTGCTGCTGAAGCAAAGAGGGACTGAGACACAGAACGGTCAGTCTCAGGCTGGAAAGACCAAGGAGGCTTTGTGCTTTCCTCTTCCACACGTGCTCCTTGTGTGCTCCCCACTCCCCAGGGCTGTTCCTGTGGAAGGAAGGGCCCCAAGCTGGGGATGTGAGTCTGGGATAATCCTGAGAGGATCCTCTGGCAGCCAGGGCTGCAGGAGCCCTGCAGAGCTCCTGGGGTGCCTGGGGACCGAGTGGGTTTGGCTGTAGAAATCACATTCCTTTTAATTTGATTGTGATAATGTAATTTAGCCCAAGAAGGATTTCTGCTGACAGCCTGGCAGTAAATAGGAGGCAATTCACACCCACAATTCATTTCCCATCGAGCTCATGGCTCAGTGGGCAATGCTCTCGCTTCCGTGGAACCAGCACAGGGATCCCTCCCCTGGTTTGGCCAAGTGCATTTACCCTCCTGGAAAAGAGCTAAAAATCAGTGGGTAAACAGTCCAAACAGTCCATCTAATCCAGAGATTTCCCTCCCTGCTTCAGCTGACCAAGAAATGACTTTCCAACCAGACCACACACGGAGCAGGTGAACTCGCCTTCCAGCTCCTGCTTTGTCTTAACAGCAAAACAAATCAGAAATTCAAGTCATATACAGGGGAAAAAAACCAACTTCCCTGGCTCCAGTTACAAATCTGCAATGTCAAAGCCTGCTGTCACAAGCTGCCTTGCATGTGGCAGCCCCTAATCCTGCACCAGAGGGGCTCTGCCAGGGCAAAGGCTCTGCTGAGAGTCAGGCTCAGGCTGGAGGAGAGCTCAGCCTGAGAGCCAGGCAATCCGGAGCAGATGGTTCTGTGTAAAGACCAAGCAAGATAAAGGGCACTATTGGAATATAAATGCTTATTATTATTCAAGTAAACAGATGGGTAGGTCCGTGCCAGAGCAGGGCCACTTGTAAAACATTTTGGAATTGTGGAGTTGCGAAGCAATTCTGCGTGATGGAATTAAATCCTAAATACCTTTTAGAGTAACAGAGCTAAGTGTTCTTCCTCACACAGGTTATTAAATAACAAAGATGGTGGTAATTGAGGTGAAAATAACACTGATTGCACTGGAAGGAAGAGTGTTTTGCAAGAAATGACAAGCTCGTTTCCATTTTGGTCCCTGGAGTTGATGGGCATGGGAGGTTTCCCATCAGCACAACTTCCACCCAGCCTGCCCTGAGCCCACCCAGCCACTTGTCCAGTGTGCCAAACTCCTGCTCTTTCCAGGACACTGTCCCGAATTTCACACTTAATTCATTGCTCACGGTGGCAGAGAGAGGAGATTTAACACACACAGGTGTCAGCTCGTGCTGCTCTTCACACAGAGCAGAGAAACCCAAACGTGGCACGAACAGCACTGACTATTTATTAGCTGCATAACCCACCATTAATACAATGTCACTGTAATTGAGTTATTGCTGCTCTTCCCTTAAAGGAGAGGAAAAGTGATCCAGATTCGGATGAATGAGGCAATTCCATTCTGGAGAATAATTCCGCCCAAGTGTAAGTGCAGTTGTGGAATTTTAAGTGGGAAATGGAGATGTCACATAAATTTCCCTCAATGCTCGGGGTCCGTCTGATGATGAAGACACAGACATTACTATTTCTTTTTTCAAGGACACAGGAGCAGTTCCACATTTGAGCTGCAATTCAGTTCAAACCTCGCTTAGTGTAGAAGTGTTTCAGACCGACACATCTTAAGCTCACATGTCCTGAGCCCCCTTTTTTCATTTGAGTATTTGCTATCACACATTTTAAAGGCTGATGAATTCAATTCTTTGCGTCTGGCCTGGAGAGCTTTACACTTTCAAGCAGCTTCCCATCACATATTGATTATTAAAGAGTATTTCATGTTATCACTTGACAAAGTTTCCATCCAGCTAAATCATAAATCCCCCATTGATCCCTTTAATGATTAAACCACGAGCCTGTACCTCAGACCTAGAGTAAAACTGATGGAAAACAACAAAGGGGTTTAATTAGACCCAGTTGTGCCTGTAGCTCGATGAGAATGCACAGGAAAGGAGCAAATATTAGTAAGCACTTTCCTCTTCCCAATTTCCCCTGTGTAAAAATTGCTGGGAACCTGAGTGAGTGATCAAAGTAATGAGATCCATTTCTGGGGACTCCTGTACCTGATTCCAGGGAATGGGTTGTTCCTAAAGCCATTCCAGGGGGTGAGCAGTTACAGCTTTGAATTTCAAAGGAAAAGAAAAGGGCTGGGCTACAAAAGGACTGACAGAATAAATATACTTAGTGAAATAACTTCCTATTGCATTTCAAAAGAATCCTTTTTCTCCAGGACTCTCAAAACCCATTTTTAGAGCCTCATCCAGCTTTCCTCTTATCTCCCATCCCTACCCAGCTGTTGTCAGCTGGCTTGTACTGCCAGGGAGCTCTTCTGAGGTTAAACTCACAGTTTGGTTCTGAGTTTGCAGTCAGTTTGTTGAATAAAGGAGCTCTTGGGCAGTATCAGAGATTATAACTCTACTGCCAGATTTAACATCTGAAGGCAACAAATCTTGGCTCCAGACCTGAGCTCAGGTAATTAATTAACAATGTACAGTGATGTGGCTCAACATGGCAAATGCTCTGACTTTCTAGTTGGCTGTTCCTCCCCATTCCCTGTAATTTCACACGTTCCTCACCTTGAGAACTCTGCACTAATTTGAGTCTGAGGACCAACAAAGAGGTGCTGTGTAGCCTTGCTGATAAGTGGGACAAACCTGAGTGTAACACCAGCCCCTTTGTCTGCACCCATGCTCTCAATAAAGGACAAAACTCAAAGCTTTTTACCCATTATTCTCATTTCTGAGATACAAATGAAGTCTCTTTTGCTGCTCCGCTAATCCTTACTCTGTCTCAGAGAAGAGATATGTTTTTGTCACTTCCTCCTGCTGATAAGACTTGTATCAAAGTTGTGGGGGAATGAATTGCAATTTTTCAATTTAAAAGACTTCTCATATCAGGCAGAGTCTTGGTTAAACAAATCCCTTGTGAGACAAGAGATAAGGGGCAACATATTTGTGTATTAAACAGAAGATGTTTCCCGTGCTATATGCAGCAAATAAATATCTTAAAATTTCTTGTAGTGTTCCTTGATAATAACTCACTAAATAGTGCAATTAGTGTGATACCCAACCAATTAGGCTGAAGTGACTGTTTGCTTTGGTCTGCACTTGCTGTTGATGCAAAGTTGACAAAGATGTCTCAGGCACCACCTCTGGAGCGTTGCCTTGATCTCCCACTGCAATTCTTTGCTGTCAGTACCTGTCACGTCCTGCATTGACAGAGACACACAGAAGTAGTCACGGTGTCCACAGTTTAAGATGGAATTCACACTGCTGTCCATTCACTGGATTATGCTTATCTTAAATCTACCTTTATACCAGTGCATTGTATCTCTGTAGGGGTTTGTCTAGACTGTTGCAGATTCGTTTAAGGAAGGACAAATTACTTCTGAGTGCAGAAAAAGAACTTTTCTAACTGTTTCCTCCCCTGGTACCTCCTCAGCTCCGTGGCAATTGTTCTGTGGATGTTCTCAGTTGTCTCACTGAGTGTTCAGAACAACCACAGAGCTCCAGGTTCCCTGAACTCGGCGGCTCCTCCACCACAAACACCCCAAGGCCCTTCATTGTTATTTCTATAAAGTTATTCTGCTGTGCCCAGATTTATTCATTCCAGTGACTGCTGTGCTCTGGAAGGGCTGGATTATTTTTTGGAGACGTCCACTTTATGTTCTTTACAAATGAAATCTCTCACAGTTACACAGTGTTATTTTTATTTATACTTCCTCCTCTTTTCTTGGCTATTTAGAATAAACTGCTTTCCACAGTCCCAGGAGAAAAATCCTTCAAAGCTAATGACCTTGTTAAAGGTTCACTCATCACAGTAAAATGTCAAACAAGGTACTTTAAGGCAGCAGAATTGGATGGCAAATATAGCTTTACATTATTATTTAGGAAAAAAATCCAACAAACCCACACCTAGAGGTAGGTCTGTCGATTCCATGCATTTAAATGTCATTCTTGGCCATTTCTTGGCATTTTATGTCAGGTTGAATACAACAGGAGCTCTACCAACATAAGTTAACAGACCTGCTGCTGCAACTAAATATTGCTTTTCCCTGGAATAAAGCACAAATGAGGATTTTTCAGGGAAAAGTGTCTGCAGGATTAAGGGTTTAATTTATTTTTATAAACCCACTCATGTCTCAGGGCTCAGCTGGCTGGTGCAGTCATTAATTTTGCCACCTGATGACCCAGAAGAACCAGCCTGGATTCCAACAGCCCCACGTGCCTGACAAGGACCTTTCTGGAGTGCAGACACTCACGTGCTCGTGCAATGCTGGCCTTAAAACGGGGTGGAAACCCCAAATCCCTACAGGATTTTATGGCATTCTTTATAGGAATTGAACTTCAATCCTGAGAGGATTTATATACCCCTCTGTTTATGGTTTATCTGTAGGTGGAACACCTAAGCAAGGGGTCTGAGGACACACACGGTGAGGTTTGAGGGCGCCTTGGCTTTGAGGAGAGGGGAAAGCTCCCTTTTTCTCTGCTCTGGCAAAACTCCCAGGCTGTGTTGTCCCCACCATCCCACACATGGCTCTCTGTGGTGGTGACACTCCAATGATGGAGAGTTTGTAGGTTTTACACCAGTTTTCAGGCTGGCTCAGAGGAGTTGCCTCGGGCTCCCTGAGCCTTACACCCAGCCCAAAGCCCGGCTCACGTGCCAGGCTCCCTCTTGGGCTGGGGGAACACATCAGTTCACACAGTGCACATCCCAAACCCTTTCCCACTTCACACTCAGAACTTTGGTACCTGATCCATCTCCAGAGCTGAGTTAGGTAGTAATTAAATTCTTCAGCCTTGCATGTGAGTGTAATGTGTTAATAAAAAAGTAATTGCACCTTCATTGTTTCAGCAGCTTTGGTTAATTACATGGCAGTTATATTTCTCTGTACTTATTCACTCTCAGCGAGGGCTCTCCTTACCATCTGCTGATATTTAATTAATATATGCTAAATGTCCTACTATATTATTAAATCTCATTTAGAAGTGTCCTTAGTAGCTCAGTATAGGACTGCCTATATTGAAGGAGAACGAGCAGGGACCTTGCCTTGTATTTAAATAATTTAGATAAAAGAAGGCTCATTAATGAAAGAGAGGTGTTATCTTTCCCTCTAGAAATGAGAAAGAGGGGAGGACAATTATTCTAGAAACATAATGAGTACCTGGAGATTTCCCAGAGGTAAAACTTATCTAAAAATCCTTCTCCACCACCAGATCTGACAGAGTTTCTGGCTGGGGCAAAGCAACCCCACCGACTGCAATGTTTGTGTTGCCCTGCACTGTGGGAGGAAGGAGCTCATTCAGTTCTGGGGCTGTGAATAAAACAGAGATAACTCTTCTCACTCTCAAACCCCAAAAGATTTGTGCTGGGACACAATGTAGGGGAAGCCAGCCAGGACACAGCTTGGATTTCTGAGGATCATTTCCCTGACAGCTTTATTTTTTCCCCTTTGCAAAATGTCACCAAGGAGACTTTACATATATTATTGCATAACTCGGCTTGGCAGTTAAAACATCACTCCATATGGGAAAGGGATCAAAAATACTGAGGGATAAATGGGAGAGAACCAGGACAAAATCTTGTCCCTCAGAAATAAACACAGTGGCCAAGATTTCCAAGGCTGTCCAGGGGGAGAGGGAGGAAAGGCACTGAGCACCTGCCCCTGCCTGGGGGGCAATGGGAAGCTGAAATCAATTGGTTTCGGGAGTTTCACTGTTTCCTCACAAACTCATTTAGTGCTGAGGCAGAATTCCAGCTGGATCCAGCAGGGAAATGAATGGAGGATGTGGGGACCAGACAATCCTTTAAACTTCCCCAGAAAACAGTAAGAATGAACTTTTGCAAAACTAGAATTCAGGTCAGAAATAGTATCAGAGTCAGAACCAGCCCCAATAACCTACTCCTGCAGAGTGTCCCTTTGGGACAGTGCTTAACAAAAGATATTAAAACCCGGCAGAGTTATGAATTTAAATACATTAACTCCCATCATTATGTGTATTCCACAATTCCTTTTCCATTTTTAAAGCCCTAACTGGCCTTTTTTTAATAACTGCAGGTTTGTCTCATTTTGGCCAAGTTCTTGTGCAGTGCATTTCAGCCTGAACAGAAGAGCAGGTGGACACCCCCAGCCCTTGAAGATTGTCTTGCACAGGAAAACAATTTAGGGGGTTTGAAGTTGTCTATACTTGTATCTTACAGGTCTGATGCAAAAGTCATTGAGATGAATAGAAAAATTTCCCCTGACTTCAGAAGGCTTTAGTTCTCTCTGTATAAATAAATAGAATTCCCAGTGCTTCATTTCCCCTTGAACAATTACACTTTTAATAAGTCATGCATTTAAAAAGGAAGGACAGAGAATTTTAATAAGTAACTTCTCCGGGTGCACCTTACCAGGAATGTAATTAGAGAAACTCATTAATAGCAGGAGTAGGAGGCAGTGACAGACCAAGGTCCGCTCAGACCACATTCACAGACAGTCAGTGGGCTTCAAATGCCCCCAGTGGAGGGAAAAAATCCCATTTATTCCCATTTTAGCCAGGCAGGGGTGGCTGTAACAGCTCAGCCAACGCTGCCCAAGCTCACATGGATATTTATAGCCTTCCCTCTGTAGAATTCTCTCTAAACAGGTTTTGAAGCAGCTTCCACACTCCTGAGGCAAATTACAAATGAAATCCATGAAGAATTGGCAACAGCTTCCTACAACTCTGAACAACTAATTATGTTACAATACCTTTCAGATGGCTTACACAAAATAATCTCTGATACTCGAGGAGTCGAGGCTTGGTAGGATTTCCCTGATGAGCTTCACTTGATATGCTTTGGGAGTCTCCTACATTGCACATTAATGCCGGAAACAGTTGTTGGTTTTTGTTCGGCTTAATTCATCGCTTTGTTTTACTCACACACCTCCTCCTCTCCACCAGTGCAGAAATGTGTCACTGACAGAGTTAAACCCTGGGTGTTGGTGCTGCTGCAGCCAGCACGTGGCATTAATGCTGGCAGGAGAGTGACTTGGTGCTCAGAATTATTGGCATGTTTAATTAAAACTGAACTCCTGCTGATGCCACAAAGTCCTCTTAAGAAGCAGCAGGCCAATAATTGAGGCCTAGTGGGATGCAATCGTGTATAAATCACAGAGAGGAGGCAGCCTGGGATTCCAGCCCTGGTGCTGCCACAGAGTGAATAACCCAGAACCACACAGTGCAAAGGATTTACCAGCACCCAAACGATGCCAGAGCCTTATCCTGATGCTCACAGGGACTCGGACATTTCTGAGGCGCTTCCTGCTCTTTCCTGACTTCACCCACCAAGTGCAGAATCAGCTCAGGGGCCTTTAACATCTTGTGAAGTCACAGTGTCGGATCCAAGACACCCTGGACATCATTCCAATGTCACCTGAGGTTTCAGGACGTGCAAAGATGAAAAGATAATGTGGTTTTATCAGCCCTGTGCAGTCCAAGTTTTTCTGATGTATCTCCACTGTGACCAGGACAAATGCTGCAAACAGGTTTTGGTGAGTGCAGAAGGCGTAAGGCACATTAATCATGCACGCAAAGATGATTCTATTGGAGCTATCCACAGTAACAAAACCTGAGGGAAGAAAAAGTGGAACAAGCCCACAATTATATCTAACAAGGTTTCCCAGACACGTCTGTGGGGATTCAGAGCGTGCTGAACTCTGCTTGTGTAATTTGTTTATTGCTATTTTCACTTCACTGGTGAAAAAAATCTACTTAACAGCTGCGGGGGGTGATCTACTACTACTGAAAGGCATTAATTTTATTATCTGTTTTTATGAATAAAAACAAGAACACGGAGCTGGAATGGTAAAAACAGCCAAGCAGGAACGTGGCGTTTCCCAAGCCTTTGGAAACCAACCAAACCATTTCAGTCCAGCTCTGTCCAACCCCACAACCAAACTGAAGCCACACATTTTTTCCCAAAAAATACCTGCCAGGAATCACAGTCCCTTCCCAAACGATGAGGCTGAGACAGTTCCTTGGCCTGTGATGACCTTTGACTGTGCTGGACTTGAACCACTGGGGTATTTCCACTCACTGATTTATCACACAGACCCAATGCCTTTAGAAACATCTTCTGTCTCCTCCTTTTCACCTACTCCTTCATCTCCTCCTTAAAGGGTTCCCATCGATCCCATATTTGGAGATCACAGAGTTGCTGAGGTTGGAAAAGCCCCTTAAGATCACCAGGGACAACCATCAAACCAGCACCACGTTTAGCACTGGCCCATGTCCCCAAGTGCCACATCCACATGGTTTTTGGACACTTCCAGGGATGGTGATTCCATCTGCTCCGATGCTTTACAGCTCTTTAGTTCCACAGTTCATGCAAAAACTGATTTCCATGCAGTGCAGTTCCCAAACTGCCCCACTGCACAACATGAAGAGGGTATTTCATAAACAGCCTGTCACAGTAATGATAAATAAAAGTCACAGAACAGCTCTCAAAAGAAAAAGATCCTGTTTATGACATTTCACAGACCTTCTTACCCATTTCCATAAGGCTCATTGGGTTGAGGGAACACTTAAAAATAATAAACTTGATTTAATTAGCAAATGTGAACGGAGAGATGAGGATTAGCAGCTGATTAAAATGCTTGCAGGAAACAGTTATGATTAAGTGAATTAATCCTCCAAGAAACCCAAGGCTGTGTCAGATAAATCTGGCTTTGGAGATTGGACCCAAACACTCAGCAAGGCTCCTCATGGATTTCTTTAGGAATCCAAAGGGATCTGACCTGCACTCACACAAAATGATAGTCTAGAGGACAAAATGAGATCTATTCCCCTGTTCTTTCCTCCAGTATTTAATAACAGACTGTAGACATTTAAGAGCTTCTGCAGCTGCAATTGCAATGCAGGAATTTCCATAAGATATTTTATTAATTGATCCTATTTACTGACTCACTGAGCACCTGCCCTCCAGCTTGCCCTGTTCCAGCTTTAAGAGCAGCCTCACAAAGTTATTAGAAATTATCCATTTGCTGTTGCCCTTTCCCTGTGTGTTCTGCACTGAGGAGGCAGAGACACTGCAGGGAGTTGCAGGAGAGGGATATTTCCCTGCAGCACAGACACTTTCCTGGTTGGGATATTATTTCAGGACAGGGAGCTCTGAAAAGCTGTGTCTGAGTGCGGGAAAGGCACCCCCGTCTCTGCTCACACCGTGGGGACAAACCGAACAACACATTTCCATGTCTGGCACCTCTTCAGAATTTTGTGACATTTTTCTGGTTCCCAGGTCTCAGAGATGTTTATTTTGCAAGTGCTTAAGGCTCTGCTTGTTCTTTTCTTCAGACATGAACTGACAGGACAAAATGCACAAGCCCTCGTCACCTCCTCCAGGGTCACACAAAATCACGTCAGAGCTGAGGGAAGGGGCTCTATTTGTCTCATTCGGGTGGTTTTGGGCACCAGCCTTTTAGTGCAGGTTGTTCTGCTGCTCGTTCTGTGGAAGGGAGTCAGAAAATTCCAGAGAAAGGAGGAAGTTCAACAGCACTCCCACCATCCTGTCATGCTTTTTTCCAGTCATCACAGTCCTTCCCTTCCCTTATTTCTCCAGCCCCACTTCCAATTGCACTTGTAAAAGTTCACAGGGAGGTTTTCACTTCAAGAGACCTGGGACCTCTGTGGATTTTATCCTTCTGAAGAGCCTTGTAAAACATCTTACAGATGCAGGTGGAAAATGCTATTCCCAGTAAACAGCTCTCTCCTTATCTCCTTGTGGAATCCTTGCTCTCAGTTCAGTTCTACATGACTCTTACACGGGAGAAGGGTTTGGTTTTTAGCCTGGAATGTCCAAGCCCAGCTGGCTGTGCAAGATGCCAACTCAAATCCATCGTGTGTCAGGGAGCCAAGCCAAAGGCTGCAGAGCTGGGAGGTGCCCCGGTGGGTGCCTGGAGAAGTGGGATGGAGTTATTTGAGTGTAATTCAGAGAGTCAGACAATCAGCCCCCATGTCACAGGCAAACAGCCCAGCTGGGAGTGATGGCCGTGGACAGCAATGCTTTAATTGCTGCTGCAATCCCTGCTCGCAGTGTTCCAGCTCTGCTCTGAGCTCCTGGGAGGCAGCACTGCAGCCAAGTGAGAATCTGGGCTTCTTGCAGTGGCTGGATGTCAGAACAGCTCAGGCCAGGAGATGCTGCAGGGAGGAACAGGGGATTAGCTTCTCAAGGAACAGCTCACAGCTCCTGCAGTGAGTGGCCAACCCAGTGTGGGCTCCACTCGGAGGGCAGAGCTCTGGGACAGGAGTTCAGAGCAGGAGAACAGCACTCATGTCCATCCACAGCCCGTTTCTCCAAGCCAGGCTTTACACACCGTGTGATGATGCTTTTCACTGCACTGATGAGAGCAAAGATCAGAGCTCTGCCAGCCCCCAGACACTGTGACTGTGCTCACACCCCACATGTGACACCTTGGTGGCTGCTGTCCCCAGTGTGGATGTGCTCATTGCACTTGGGATAGAAAGGAATACACAGCAAAATCCAAATGAGAACAATATGAGGGCTGTTCTGGGATCACAGCTTATTAATGGTGCAGAACTCCAGGAAAAGCCTCACAGAAACCATCTGGGATTGCCCAGATGGAATCACTGAAATCCAGAGTGACCACATTTATTTCAGAAGAACATTTAGACCAACCCTTCCAAATGTCAGGACACAGAAAACAACTGCCATTGGAAGTGATCATCTGTGTGGTGACACGAAGTGTCAAACTCCAGAGGCACAGAACCCCTGAGAGCAAGACAAAAAGTGACATTATGAGACCCACAGCCACCCCTTCACACTGAGTTTGAACAGACATCAAGCACTTTAAGACTTCCAACCACAAGTTACACAAGTCACCAGCATTGAAGTGACACAGCCTTTCATGTCTGACACTGTAGAGATGTCACAAGAACAGCTGTACAAGGCAGGCAGATCAAAGTTCAACATCACTGAGGATGTGTGCAATCATATCAAAGAAACGAAATAGGTCAAAACAAGGATTTCCTCAAAACAGGGAAAGTAGCACAAGAAAATGGGAAGAGGAAGTACTTGGTTGCATCACCTTTGGCCAGGCCCTGCACTCCGGCAGAGAAATGGGAGGTGTAATTAGAGGTTAAAAGGTGAGAAATGCAGCAAAGGGAGCTGTGAAATGCCAAACAGTGCCATAGAAGGGCTTTGGTGTGTTGGAATTCTTTGAGGTGCAGAAAAAGTCTACAAAAATGAGAAACAGCATAGAACAGACCCTTCATGCAGTAAGTTCTGATCTCAGCCTAAGTGCTGGTGTCAAAGTACTAGGAAAAAACCAAAAAGAAGACTCCCTGGGAATGTGTGTTTTGCATTTCCAGGATGTGCAGGAGCTGGGAACCAAAAAATCTGAGCAGAATAATGGTTTTGACAAACAAGTTAAATGAATATTATGTAGTAAATTAACTGCCTTTATCATAAATCAAACGTTTGAGAAAGTGAAGTTTTATTAGATCTTTATCACCTCACTTAAAAAGCTGTAAGCAAACCCAAACCCACAACCAGCACCTCAGCCTTGGAGGGAAGATCCTCCTGGGAAGCAGATTGTTGTGTTCCCATTTCCAAGCTGTTTCCTAAGCCATGGGGTGTCTCAGCCTGCTCTGCTGATTGGCATTGTCTGAGTGAGGCTCAGTGAGCTGGGCAGGGATGGGGCTCCCCCTCAGCCCTCCCCAGCTCTGCCCTCCTGCACATGGGGAGCAAATGCCTTCCCTTCCAAAGAGCATTAAAAATCAGCAGTGAAAGGGAGCAGAAAGACCAGCAGGCTGGCCCTTCATTCCCCAGGAATCATCCTGCAATTTCTCAGTTTGACAATTGTGCCTCGTATATTTTAATGTGGGTTTGGAAAGAGGAAAGCAAGTCAATCCATTCCTTGGCAGTTCCCTGTAATCTCAGCTCGCTCCTCACTTATGTGTGGAACTGGCTTGGGTGAGAAAGGTTAGAGGCAGATGAATTTCAAGTTTCAGAGCTCAGGAAAAGCCAATAAAATGTGCAATAATCTCAATGTTTGGGTTTCACTGAGCTGCAAACACCTTTTATATTAACTGATAAAACAGCACTAATGTTGCAACAGATGCTTTGAGTTTTAAGGAGATTTCCTGGACTTCTGTACAGCCTTGGAGTCAGGGTTCTTCTCTTCTGGCAAGAGGCCTGGCAACCTGCACCCCTGAGGTGCCACAGTTTTATATTCTTACAGCACTCAAAACATCCAACATTACTTTTTCCCCTTGTACAAAACCCCAGCACGTTCTCCTCGCTGACAGACATTTCATTTGAGTCACAAAGAGAGAATAACAGGTGGGAATACGCTGCGAGTCCTTTGGGCAAAACCCATTTTACATGTTTTCTGCTTGCAGGTGCTCCAATACGGGGCTGTTCATTTTCAAAGCCTACAATCTGATTCCTTGAAACAAACATTATTAAAGAAATAAAATCCTCTTTACAAGGGCAAAACCAAAGAGGTCAAGCCACCTGAGCAATCCTTCTCCCCAGCTGAGCTCCAGACCCTCCAGTGAGCTCCCGAAGGCTCAGCACAGGCAGCAGTGGCTGCAGAGGCTCAGTGAGGAGCTCTGTGTCCTCCAGCCAGCAGAGCACAAGTGAGGCAGAACAAATGGGAAGAAAAGGGAAAACATCCACAGGTTTTGTTGTTTCAGACCCTTCCTGAACATGAGGGTTCTGTTCCTCATGAATGGGCTTTTCCTCTCCCAGAAAAGAAATTACTTGATTACACCTGAGAATAAAAGAGGGGCTTGGCTGGGTTGAGCCTCTGGCACTTCTGTAGCATCCAAGAATATTTCTTACTCTGTATTTATAATCCTTCCACCAAACACCTCAAGCCAGAACCCCCCTGAAAGGCCAGTGTAAAAAGCCCTCTCCAAACCAGTCCCTGCCCTCCCATAACACTGAGGTCTGCACAAAGCACAGTCAAATTTGGTATTAAAGATTGAGGATGAGTTGTTTTGAGACTTTTCAGTATTCATTTTGGACCAGGTCTCCTGCTGATCTAAGTCAGCACAACTCACCTCCACTCTGTAGAGCTACACGTGTTTACTCTTGGAGAATAAATACCTGAGGCAGCCAGGCAGCAATGTTTGCATTCCCACACTTAATGGGGCACTTTCTCCTGATTCTCATTCGTGACATTTATTTAAGTCAGAATGAATTTGGCACAATGTTTTGCTATTTTTCTCTCCCAAAGTTCAAACAGAAGCTCTCAGCTGCTGTGTGGCTGGGCACAGCAGCGCTGGGAGGACTCCAGGAAGGGTATTGCTGCTTCCCTGCTCCCCCAGGCACGCTGGGGTCGTTTGGATTAAATGATCCAGCAGCTTTGCTTCTCCTACTTTCCTGCACTTATGCCAGGATTGTGTTTTCCACATTCCCACACCATCCTGAGTACCCCAATCTCAATATATCAGCATCAGTGTTATTTATCATCTTCAAGGTCATCCCTTGGTTTGATTTTTTTAGGCACATGCAGAGATAAAATGCCAAATACAGGGTTAAGATGTGCCCCTCCCTTCCTGCCCTTCCCACCCATCACAGTTCCCTGACGCTGAATCTGAAGGGTGTGAGGAGAGCACTGCCATTCCCAGCACCAGAAGGCTTTGCAATGGATCATAAAGAACACTATAAATGCAGGAAAAACAGCTTCCAGGAAGGGGAAGGAGAGTTACAGAGCCAGTGGAGACACAGAGGTCCTCCCCTACCCGAACCACTGCCCTGCCCATAAAGCAGGACATAACAAGGGTATCAAACACACCTGAAGGCAGGGATGACCTTTTTTGACTCCCTACTTATACAACCAAAGCAGAGATCAGAAAAAAGGTCTAAGTTGTTTTTTTCACACTGCAGGATTTCTGCAAACAGATCAGGAGAGGAGAATTAGCAATATTAAATGCTGCCCCTTAAGCAGGCTGAGCTCATTCCCTGCCAGGCTCCAGCAATTCAGCTCAATGCCATCAATCACAGCAGCACTTGGTTTTGTATCTGTGCTAAAATCCATACACTTCCACTCTATTTTCTGCTTTATTGTATTTGAAGCCATAGTTCCATAGATCACCTGGATGTCTTTAGTGCAGCCATCATCATTTCACGAGATGGAATTACATACATAAAACCTCTGCTCGGGCTGCACATCCACCCTGCTCACCTTCCACAGGGTTTGACCCGGGGGAACAAAGCTGAGGAGTCCCACCAGCCTGGAATTCTCCCCCTTTTTCTCTCTCTCTCCCTTTTGTCCCCCCCAGCACCAGCTGGCCCTGCAGCTTTGCAGTCACATCCTGCTGTCCCACATTATCCCATTACCCTTCCCAGCTCAAGGCTGAGCTGCTGCCATTCCCAACCAGCTGCTCTCTGGTCTGTCTGACAACATCCCATTTCCCAGGCAGAACATCCATCCCAGGGGTTCTTCACTGAGGGAGGGATTTCTAATCCCTATCCCTTCCCACAAGGGTGTGCACACAGTGGCTGGGCACAACCAAAGAGCCTACAAACTAAAAGCTTGTTTATGAAACAAACATATCCAGGGTTTATAACCCAAGACTCTACAATGTCTGAGCTTGGGTAATCCTGCAGCCCTCAACTCAAAATTAGAGCTACTACTCAAAAGCAACTTATTAGTGTAGATCAGCCAATGTAATAAATGTCCAGTCAGTCCCTCTCCAGTGTCTTTTAACAAGAATTGACATTGGGAAGTTCCATATCAGGGTTCTTTGTCCTCCCTGGGGTGCTCTCATGAGGGGGAGGAGCTCAGAGATGCTGTGGTGTCTGACCACATTGTTTATGCCTCTGTTTGAGGAAACTGGACCCTTCAAACAATACATCAACGTGGAGCTGTCCACAGACAGCCACAGCTTCAATTCATCATGTACTTTCTCAGCAAGAAAGACTTTTCAGGAAAGACAATTATGGATGAGCACAAGAAGTCAGTAATTGGGGTTAAAGATTGTGCAGGTAATTTGTTACCTACCAGCCTCTCTCCAGAGCTGATTATAATTGGAGGGATGTGAAATATTCTCGTCTCCTGAATTTATTGGCTCTTTGTTTTGGATTCAGAGAAGATTTAATTTGGGATGTACATACAGACATGGAGGGGTAGCTGCATTCTGTCTGAAACAACAGTTCTTTAGAAAAGCTGGGCCTTGCCAAAGTCAGATTCACACAAGCCACAGAACACGGGTCTAAAACAGCCTCAGAACACACCTCAACATAAATGGTTAAAAAATCAACAGCACTTCTGTCTTCCTGATTAGGGAACAATGAAAGGTCACAGTAATTATTTCAGTTTCTGGGGAAAGCACAGAGACATGGAGGGGTTGCCTGAGACTGCTCTGGGACAGAAACAGAGCCTGTGGCTTGGGAATGTCACCAGCAGGACACTGTCCCCCTCTGGAATTCTCTGTGGAGTCTCACTGAGCTCTCCCTCCCTCCTTTCATCTGCAAAGGCAGCAGGAATGAGCAGCAGGAATGAGCAGCACTGATAAACCCTCCGTGGGTGCTGCATCTGGGAGGTGAGAATGGTGCTCCTGGAGCTGCTGCTCCCAGATAAGGAGGTGCTGAATTCCCTGGCGCTGCTGCCAGGGAGCTCTGCCCATCTGCCTCCCCAGCCCCAGCAGAGACGGTGCCAAGGCTGGGCACAGAGATGTCCCTCAGGCTCTGAGGATGGGCATAAAGCACCTGCAGGCACTTTTCACCCACCCGCAGGAGCCTCTGGGCACGGACAGGGGATCACAAGCAACACTACCAAACTTTTGGAAAGCACCCTTTAGAGGAAAGCTGGGGCTTTTCAAAATAATTCAGGCCTGCACTGCACAGTGACAAATTCATAATTGCATAGAGATTCCTCTCTGTTCTCACGTATTTGGAAATGGACATTTATGTCTTCTGCAGGCAGGTTCATTTGCTAACAACAACTCCTTGGTGCTACCAACATTTGTATCTCCTACAAAGGCAGCTGCCAGCCAAGGCTCTGTCCCAGCATTGCTCAAACCATCTGTAGTGCAAACAAATGCGGAAAATCTCATTTATATCTACAACTGCACCACCACAGGGACTCACACGATGCGTTTCTTCCATAACAAACTGACTGAAAGCGTTTGGAGATCCATAATCCAGTCAGTGTTACAGACCTACAGCAGATGGACCAGATGCACCCCCAGATGTGTATTCATGGGACAAAGAAGAGCAAGAGATAATTAGTGGACTCCAGAACTTAAAGCACTTCCCTCTGATCCCCTCTGTGGTATTTCACAGGCTCACAACCTTGAGCACAGGTTTGTGCAGCACCTTCATTTTCACCCAGGGCTCACTAACCTTGACTTTATCCCTCTGTTTATAAACCACATGCCTTCATTTTAAAGCTAAAAATTAGGCATAACTGCTCTTGGCCCCAACATAAAACTTTACCTCTGGGGATTGAGCTTCCAATCTTATTTCTTTGAATAAATTTAAGGTACATTTAAGTAGTTACTGATCATTTATACTCCTTTGTAATTAGATGCCATTAGGAAAGACTCCTTTGCAAAGAGATGTAATTATGGTTTCTGTGGCAGTGTGACAACCCAAGGCAATCTCCCTCCCACCCCTGTGTGTTCACAAGGGGATGTTTTCCTGGCCATTCCCTCTGAGGGCTGTGGACCTTCCGGGGTCCTTTGCAATTAGCTGTGAACGGCCGGGAAGGAGCCACAACCAGGATCATCCATAAGGCCGGACCTGCAAAGGCTCATCAAATATTCAGCAGCTCAGGATTGCTCCAGGTCGTTGTATTAATCGAAATGTGCCTCTGTCTGTGTGTGTGCAAGTGCACAAAGAGGGAGGATGTGGGAAAGAACTCAGCTAAAAGCATATTTGTAACCAATTACGGAACTAATCCTTTGCAAAGCTCAAAATGTCTTTGTGGGGAGGGTGGGGATTTCCATGGACATTTTAAACCTGTTTGCTGCAGCCTCTCTGTGTGTTTTGCACTTGATGCAGGTAAAGAAAGTTTGGGTGTGATGGAGCCCTTAAAGAGCAGAGTCCTTTCCATGTGGCACTGCCCTGGTTTAGGACACCCTCTAAGTGTGTGTGCAAAAGCCTTGTGGAGCAGCTGATAACCTGGGTGGGACACAAAGTGTGTCAGGGTTTATAAACTTATTGCATACGATTTACTTTAATACATGATTGGACATGAATAGGAGAGGGATTTTGATTCTTTTGTGAAGATTATTGCATGAGTTCTGGACACTGATCCATCCCAAAGGTCTTTCCTGAGTGAAATCCCTCCTATGAGGAATTTCTTCTGCTCTTGTTTGGCTGCTGCTTCCTCTGCAGAACAGACTGGCACGATTAATCCAAACAAGAGGGATTAATTGGACAACCTTCTGTGTCCTGCAAGCAGCTCAGGGAATTGGCAAACTATTATCTGCTCACATCCTCTCTTTCATCACATGAATCACCCTGCCTTGAGCATCACTCTATATAAAGCACAAATGGAGAGGCTGCAAAGTGTCTCTCCTTTTTATTTATTGGGACCACTTCTCAAAATATGTATCCACTTTATTATTTTTCCCCTTCCAATCCAATTAGTCCGTGTTCTCACAGCTGATTTTTCTTTGTAATTCACTTATTTTTAATTGGTGTGGAGTTCTGAGCTGCACCAGCTTTGCAGAAATGAAGTATCTGAAGAGCAGTTGAACTGTGTCTCTTTACGCCTCTACAATTTCTCTCACTTGAGAAAAAAACCCCAACCAGTGTTTCCTTCCAGAGCAGTGGATGTGGAAAGCCTTGAAATTGCTGGGACAGAACCAAGTGCAGTCAAGCCAAGGGGTTAAACTCTGATTTACACTCTGTAAATTTGGGGAAATGCCAGTTCCAACACCCTGACTGTGAAGCCCCCCCCCGGTTGCTGTGTGGGTGTGTGCTTGTGCAGAGGCACAGCAGCTTTCTAAGGGTCAGAGAGTTTGTGTTTGTTGTTCAGGAGCCCTCGGTGCAGATTCTGTGGCTGCTGCTCGACAATCCTGGTGCAGTATTTCAGCTTTTCCCACTGCCAAGTTCACCCCTGCCATCCCTTCGGTTCTGCTGTTGCTAAATTTGCCTGCCTGAGTTTCTGAGGTCTCACCCCTCTCATGGAATAGGCTGGAACCAATTCTGAGGCACCACCTCAGGCAGAAAAGGGCTGCCAGAGCCCCCCAGGCAGGGGGGATGTAGCTGAGGCCAGAACAAGGGAAAGCTTTGCTATCCATCAGGAAAAGTGAGCGCAGGTGACCCGGGAATCACCTCCCGGAGCTGTTCCTGCAGCAGGAACGGCCCCTGCGGGCCAGGAAAGCACTGGATGTGACACCGGAGAGTGTGCCCTTTCCTGGTAAATGCCACGCTCCTTGGGCTGTGATTTACTCTATTTATGGCCCTCCTTCCACCCAGCCTTTCCTCATCGCAGGGGATCAATTCTGGACACACAACAAAAGGCAACAGTGGTTTTAATAAAAGCCAGGAGGACAGGAAAGATTGATTTTGCCAATGAAGACGGGCTGTAGCAATGGAGAGGAAAGCAAGCAGGCAAACAAGAAAGAATAATATCAATAAAAAAGCACACTGGTGCCTGAACCAACCCACAGGCACATTTATAGCAGATGAAACCAACTGTGCTTCCTTAATATCCCTTGTTTCTTCTGTATTCAACAGCTCATCTAATTTAAAGGTGGGCACCTCAAATGTTCCTGAGGTTCTTCCACTTGACAAGAAACAGCTTCAGGGAAGAAGGA
The DNA here is from genome assembly GCA_013400415.1 of Scytalopus superciliaris. Classification (NCBI taxonomy): domain Eukaryota; kingdom Metazoa; phylum Chordata; class Aves; order Passeriformes; family Rhinocryptidae; genus Scytalopus; species Scytalopus superciliaris. The sequence continues at coordinate 641,854 of VXBX01008231.1, forward strand.
TAGTCCTGCAAGGCCTATAAGTCTTGATGCAGAAAAGGTAATTTCTTTTGTGACCTTGTGAAAGTCTGTTTAGACTCGTGTGTTATTCTGCTTTGGAGAAAATCCCACACTTGGCAAAGTGCTCTCAAATGAGGTCCACTCAGAACTCTGATTTCTCTTTTTTTTCAGAGCACACATTTAAAAAAAAAGGTGTTGGAATACAAAATAAGAGCACTTTGCATTAGAATTGTAGAGAGGAAGTAAAACTGTGACCCGTGGTAGATAAAAAGGGGGTGTGTGGTCTTTAATGAAGACATTTCATGGCACTGGAGGGCAGATTCCTAAGAACAAGGGCCTGGCATGAATATTTGTGCATACAACACCAGTAGGAGCAGTCTCAAGGTTCTGTAAAAATATTAATTAACATCACTTAAAGGGCAAAAATAAAAGGAAGCTACAGTGAGTTACACCAAGACTTGGCTCCTGTTTTTCTGTGCAAAGCCAATAGTTTATCCTGGATTAAATGCCAGCTCGACAAATAATGTATTTTTTTCAGTTTCATGACAACATTTCAACTTTTTTTTCCAAAAAGGTACCTAATTTAAGGTTCAGCAGTTTGTTTATTGGGGCTGTATCTAGACCTGCAAATAGAACACAATATTTTCCTGCCCATCTTTATGGTGAGGGTTAAGTTCTCCTCTTATTTGCACTGCTGAAACCTACATTAGTTCCAGTGGATTTCAAAGGAATATTCCAGAGTCCCAGCGCTGAGTTTAAAAGGGAGTGTGGCCTCTTCCCACCTGAGCACACATCAGTGTGATTTAGGAATTAACTTCCTAAGAAATACACCCTAGCCCGTGCTGTGCAGCACAGAGCAGCAGGATGGGAAAGCAGCTTTACAAGAGAAATTCAAAATTAAAATAATTGGGGAATATAAATGCAGTGAGAATCAGTCTCCAGGGAATCATTACTTTGGCAGATACTCCACAACCATCTCCATCTCCCTATTACCCAGTGACAAAATACAAACTCTGAAGGACTCAAAGCCTTTTTTAGAAAACCAATTTGTGCAAAGCAAGGTAGGAAAACTTAAAAACGAAACCCTCGTTGCTATTCCAAGCATGAGTGGCCCCTCGAGCCAGCACTGCTATTGAATTTCCAGGTGCTCCCAGGGAAACGTGTGGGTCACTCCACACGCCCAGGGGTGAGGGGTGCTCCCAGCTATTGATCTCAGCACAGCAAGGAGTCATCAGAGCCACTGAAATTTGATTTTTAGGGGCTGGAAATGTGCTGAGTCGTGGCTTAGCGTTACACCCAGGAACATAAAACGGAGGTGGGGGAGAGAGAAATCAAATCACGCTCGGTGCCTGCAGGAGAAATGTCTTTGGGAGACATTGAACGGTCATCAAACACACCCCTCTGTGGGGGAAGGACCCCTAAAATAAAATTTTAAAACAGTGGGAGTAGCAGAAAGAGGCAAAATCATGGAAATGAAAGCCTAATTTTTAATTAAATTTTCCAAGAACACTCTTGGAGTTCTAAATGCATATGCAAATGGCATTATCTTGAGGAGACATAACTACCTGCCTGAGAGTGGCAGTGGTTTATAGGGCTGAAGGTGGCTTATTTGAAGTCCCATTCCAGAGCGGGGTGGTGAGCTCAGCTCTCCCTGCTGCAGGACAGAGCTGAAGGGGTTGGGCAGTTTGCAAATTCAGCCCAAAGAGGGAGAAGAATTGATGGCAACACACCAAGAACTCCCTCGTGGAGGGCTGGGAGAGCCACTCCTGGGGAGACTCCACTGAGTCGCAAGGGAGACAAATCTCAACCCAAATGGAGCTGTTACAGCACCTCATATTTGTCCTCAGGGTGAGAAAAGCTGTGTTTGTGCCAGGAAATCCCACGCACGCCGCATGCAAAGCAAACAGGGATTTCTGTGCTGGGGGGCTGCACAAAACGTGCCCAAAGCCGCTTCCCAAAGGGGCCAGAAGCTGAACACACAGCACTGAAGGGGCAGAGGACAAGTGGCATCATCACAGGGGTGAGGGGTTTGTAAGGAAAACTCTGGATTTTGTGACAGAGAGGTGGATAATCAGCTATAAATACACATGGTACTTGGATATAAATGTACATACAGACACATATGACATGTACACCTGTCTGTGTACACAGAGCCTGTCACAGCCATAAATCCATCACCACTCACTCCAGCAAAGCCCCATCACTGTGGAAAACAGAGTTAACAAGTGCAGGACCTGCCCAGATCTGAATGAGAGCTGGGTTTGTGTGACAGCAAAGCTTTTCTTTCCCTTTAAGAATTTAAAAATTCACATAGTTTTTAAAATGGAAAAGCACAAATCTGATTCTTCATTATTTACTCATTGCTTTTGTTTTCTTCCCAGAGCTGGGTTAGGGTGTATAAATACTTCATGAGAACCTTATTTATATAGTCTCAAATAAAGTGAAGCTTCAAACCCAAAAATATTAACTCTGGGCTCCTCTGGAACAGTAATTGGTTGCCTGTAAGTATAAAAGTTGGTTGAAAAGTATATAAATATATCATAGAATACAATTTCAGTTAAAATGAAAAATTTAGATTTTAAAAGTTGAAGACAAGCAGACTAAGAAAAGCAATAAGCTCAGACACATCTGAGAATAACAAAACATTGGCTTAGCTTTGAGCCAGGAAAACTGACAAATGGGATCAGCTGGGGCAGGCTTTGAGTAACGTTGTGGGTGACAGAGCAGGCTGTTATTATTGTTAATACTGTTGTTGTTGTGATTATGCATTAGTGGAGGTACCACAAGGACACTGTGCAAATTAAGTTCTATTAATTAGCTGCTGCATCTCACCCTCGAGATGGCATCACCTCAGAAAGGGCAGCATGGGAAGTAATTAATGCCAGCCAGGCTTGGATGGCAACTCTGGGGGCTGCACTTCCATCCCCCAAGTCATCTCACCAAGGTCACCCACTCACCTGGATCTCCGTGTTGCAGGGACAGAGGACAACCCCTCGGGGTTGGGAGGTGACACAGCCCCACCAGGATACTCACCTTGGGTGGGGGAACAGCTCTGAACTTCCAGCACGACCCAAATGCCACACGTTCCTGGTGCTCCTCTTTGTCAGGATGTTCCTGGGACAAAACTGCTCCGGGGAGGTGGGAAAGGCAGTCCAGGGAATCCACCGGAGCCAGCAGGTGGGCTGAGTGCCTGGGGAGGGGAGAGGAAGGATGGAAATTCAGGAACACGTTTTGCTGCAAAACCACATTAAAATTACTGGAGGTGGGTGCTGACACTTCTGTCTCCCCGCTAAATGATGATGAAATGAAGCCTTTGCTTTGCTATCACACAGACAGTACCTTGGACAGCGAATACGGCTCAGAGCGAAGAGACGGGATTGTTACCGCCTGTCCCACCGCCCTTCTTCCCAGTCCCTGTGCCCTTTGAAATCTCACTGTTCACATTCAAACATTTTAATAATAACTGCTAGGCTTTCCACTTTACTCTGTGTGGTGGCACTCCTTGTTTTCCCCAGATCAGATAAGCGATCGTGCTCTTCCAGGGATCACTCAGAGCCCACCACACCAATTGCTGGAGCTCCAAAGGGCTTTGATAGGAAGAAATCCCATGTATTGATTTGTGCAGCTGCAGATTTCCTGCTCCAGCAGCCCAAATTCTCACTCACTTTTGCATAATTTCCTTTTTAGATTATTCCTCTGAAGGAAAAGCAGTTCTGAGGTACTTTATAAACATATCAATAAAGCACTAACAAAAATTAAAACAGCAAATATTTGTTATTTTGCTGCCTCCTGGGAAACAAAAAGCAGAAAAAGTTTACTCCTTCTTGTCTGTTTCTCAGGGGACAATGTAGGACCAGGCTGGTAAATCTGTCAGCATTTACTTAAGCCTTCATTTTGCCATTGATTGTCTTCATGCGGCTGAACCAACAGGAAAACAACACGAGTTTCTCAGAGAGACACGAGTATGAAAGGAAGAAATTGCATCAGACGCCTTCTCCTCCTTCAGGCATTAAAATTCATACCTATCCCGGGGTCAGAACACACCTGCCCTTGCACCTTTATTACTGGAATGGTGTGATCTTCCTTCCTCGGGCCGAGCCCTCTGTGCTGAGCTTCACTTTGGGTTGTAAGACGGGGTTAAAGACATCCTTATGTTGTGTCTCCAAACAGCCTGCTGTGTGTGTCCCTCCCCTGAGAGCGCCTGAGCTGATCTCCTTCACACCCTGCCTGCACTGTGCTCGCTGCAAACAACTGGAATCACTTAATTCAATTATCTCTGCTATAACTGCTTCCCTTTAAAAATTAAGTTGGCTGGAATAATGCAGTAAGTGGGTGTAAATTATTGAATTCCTATTTTAATTTGTTTTCTTAAATTTGCAGCGTTCTCTTCCCCCCCCCCTCCACCAACACCTCCTTAAAAAAAAAAGAACAACAAAAAAGAGCAAACAACAACAAAACCCCAGGTAGGTATTGGGGCTGTTAATAATTGATGAAGCATTTGTAAACCCTTAGCAAATGAACAGGCAAGTGACACATGAATAAAACATCTGAACAAGTCTCTGTGTGACAGACCCCAGCGCTGTGAAGGGAGGGTAAAACACACGGGGGTTATTTTAGAGCAGAGCACAGATAAGGGTGAGGACCTTGGCTGTGTCTGTGTGTGAGTTTGGGGAGGGTGGTGTGGAGAGAATGTCCCCAGAGACTCACTGAGCATCCTTGCCCAGGTGGTGTCTCATCCCTTCAGTGGCAGCCCCCAGGATGGAGTTCCTGCACCACCCTCTGTTATTGCCATGATTTACTCCTCAGGATTTGCTGAAGGGATATGATGAGGCCAATAGGATTTCATTGTTATTGTGATGCCAAGGGTATTTCATTGCTATTTCACTAATCCTCTGACATTGCCACACAGACACAAATCTCTCACACCACAGCAAAATGCAAGTGCCACATTCACCCAAATTGCAATTATTATCCCACAAAATACTCAACTTCCCCCTGTGGAGAGAGAAGACCTTCCTTTCTCCTCCCATGGAAAAAAAAAAAAAGGACTTTTCCCTGTATCAGAGTCTAAACAAAAAGAGTAGAGGCTGCAGCAGCTCTCAAGCAATGGCATTAAGATTTCATCACACTGTCAATGAGAGGAGATGTCATTAATTTGTTTTACCTGTCTCAGCTCGCACTAGACAAACATAAGAGGGATTTAGTGAGGAATATTAAATGTGGAGCTTTAAAAGGCAACACTGCACAGTGTCAGCCAGGCTAGTTGGTACAGACAGGAGTCAACCAAAACTGCAACTTCTGAAGTCCCCCATTCCCAAGGCAGGGAGAGGATGGGCGTGAAATGCGTGTTCAAGGCAGAAAACCAGTTGCTTTATAAGGGAGTTGTGATGTTACATGTGTAAATATAAAGGCATCTTCTGGCTGACTTTTCAAAGCTGGACAACAATGGTATTTAGGTGGAGCCTGCAGAGCCCAGAAGCCTTGTGAGATCCACACACACAGTTCAGAGTTACCAGAGCCATCAGTTCTGCTTCCTCCCAAAGGTCAGCAGGACCCACAAGGTGCTGTTTCCATCCCACACCACTTCCCTTCCTTCCCCTCTGCCTTTCCATTTGCAGTCATAGATTTCCCATAGCTCCCAATTCCAGCCCTCCCTGGGAACGTTGCTGGGTAACAAAGGTTTAACAGAGCGACAGCAGAAATAATCACTGGTTTGACAACCCGTGTCTTTCAGGGGGGGCAGGAGAGCCCCTTCTGAGAGGGGCTTGCCAAGGGAAGGGGGATGTGGGGAGGGAAGAGGGGGAGAACCCACGGAGCTCTCATGCAGTTTTGATCACAAGTCAGAATCCGTGTTCGGCTGCCAAAGGCACCGTTAGGGAGAGTTCCCACAAAGGAATAAAAGGATGGAGGAAGAAAAGACTCTCCCCTGCTCAGGAATGTTTGTACATTTTAAATGGCAGTTTGAAATGCGATGCACAAACGCTTGACTGAGTCTGGGATTGTTATTTTTTCACTGCAGCTCTGCTACAAAGAGGCTGGTGAGGAGAATGTCCCGATGATCCTGTCATTAGAGTCACCAAGTCTCAAAATTAAAGACTTGTCATTCTAATAAAGACAGCCAGAGAGAGGATAATAAATATATAACCCTCAGTTCTGCCATTTGAAGCACTTAAATACATCTTTCATGGAGATTTTATTGTTTAATAGGCAGCTGGGGGGATGGTTTATGCATCATTAAACAAGCAGATCCTGACCATTTTCTTAACTGGGCAGACTGAAGTGATTCCCAGTTCTGACACGGGACTGATTGGAGCAGACAGGCAACTGCAGGTCCAGGTTCAGAGGAAGTTCCATGAAGTAACTAAGGAAGGGTTTTCCCTCATTTTATTGTAGTCACGGGTCTTGCCAAGCTTTGCAATATTGCACAGGATCTCCAAAGCATGAGCAGAGTAAGAGGCAGAGTTAATGTGTGGGATTGTGATATTGCTGTGGTTGGGGGATGGCACAAGGAGCTGATTTTCTGTGATAAATCCTGGAAGTTATTGTCATACAAAGGAATGCTGCAATAATCCTGAGGAGCTCCTTCATGGAGGAATGGCATTATGGGTTATATTAGTACATTTCAGCAGCAAAATTTCCCTAAGCTCAGCTGGTGTGTGGAGTGGGCTCAGAGGGTCTGAACTACACTGGCCACAAAAACACCCAGGGCCTCTGGGGGGAAGGTGCAGTTTCCAGATTTAGGAAGGTGGGGTTATGACCCACACAGCCTGGAATTCTGTACTATGGATCAGCAATGCCATGAGATGGTTCCCTGGAAACCAGAGCAGTTTGGGATAAGCTGCCTCTAAGACACCTTTCTAGTTAAAGGATGCAGGTAGCAACAAACACGCCAGCTCAAGTAATTGTTTAAAAAGGGTGATTTCTGCAGGACTGGAAGGAGGGCAGGTCCCTGTACCTCAGCCCCACACACAGATCCAGTGATCCCACCAATACCCTGAATTTCTCTGCATTTCCCCCCCATATCACTGAGCAAACTGCAGCCCCACACCTGATCCTGTCTCCAGCCCCTCCAGGACACGATTCCTTCTCCAGGCACTTTCTCAATGAACACTTACCCAATGCAATATTTCACCATTAGCAGCTGTCCCGCTGCATATTCAGAAGGGCCAGTGAGAGGGTGTAAATCTCTGGTTTCATCTCCATCAATATTTCTGTCCCTGTCTGTCTCTTTAATTGCTATTGACTGCAGAAGGTATTTTTTCATTGAGGCAGGAGGTAAAGTGATATTGATCACTGTAAATGAACTTTTCTGTGGTCTGAGTCAATTGAGAAGGTGCAGAGAGGAAACTGCAAGAATGTTTACCTCGAACATGAGTAAAATTCCTCTTTGGAAAGTCTCTGCTTGACTGAAGGGCTGTGTGAAGTAAAATCACATTTCTACTGTTTAATGCAGAAAAGTCAGGCTGCTGTGACTTTGGACAGGATGAAAATCAGCTTCATTTGCTCATTGTGTTGAAATAGAGGAGAAGGAAATTTGAACAAAAACAGATTTAGCTTTTAATCCCTCACATAAGGAGCTTTTGCCATGTAATTTTTTATCACAGCTGTGTATTCCATTGTGGGGAAATAATGGCAAGAAAACAAAGAAATCCTTATCAGCAACTTGCTTGATTTCATACATTTCCTGGGACCTGGTGCCACATCCAGCCGTGTCTGTGAGTGAAGAGGTGCGAGGATGTGGCACCTGCCACAGTCCCTCGGTGCCTTGGGAATACTCAGGATGCAGGGAATGCTGCTCCCCATTTCAATGCACCTGAAATGCCACATCACTCCCCTCACAGCTGCCCCTGAGCCTTATTCATTTAAGCTTTTTGTCAACTCAAACTTGGCACTCCTTGGATCAAAAGTGACAGGAAAGAGGAATTTATGTAACAGCACCATCCAACCACCCCAGGTGAGGGCTTAGTCCTGCATGAGCTCACAGTAAAAGCTTCCAGACAGATAGACAGAAGGAAGAAAAGGTTCTTCTCCCTTTCCCACCTTAGCTAAAGTAAACAGGGACAATGACATAGTTCAGGGTGCTTTGTCCTGCCTGACCCCTCCATCTGCATGTGCAGCTGCCCAGCTGTGCCCACAGCTGGCCGTGCCCTCAGTGGGCAAACCAGAGGTTTCTGGGCACACAGGACCCTTCTTGCTTAGCTCAGCAAGGACCCAGAGGTTCCCTCTTCACACATTTAGTTGTCTCCTCTCCCTTGACCTGCACCAACACACTCACCAACCCTCCTCGCAGCTTTCCCGCCCTCCCTCAGATGCTGTTTGTGAAAACACTGATTTCACCCAGGCCTTGCAGTGCCCTCCCTTGTTTCTCTCAGAGGATGTTTGAAATGGCACCTGTTTGGTTCCTGCTGAATCCCTGCCCTTCCCTGCGGGGTGCACGGGATGGCTGCAGGAACGGGGGAAACACGGCATTATTACGGAACCCACCTCTGGATTAATGTACTGCAAAACAATCATTCAGGCAATGGGATTATTCCCTCTAATTAATCAAATCCTTCCACCCCTCCTGCACTCCATGAGCTGACATGTGCCAAGGCAGCACCAACTGACTCACTGTGCAATTCATTTCATTCCCAGCTCCCCAGCTCCGACAGCAACTCTTTTGTGTATCTCCCCCTGTGCTGAGCAGAGAACAATAAACCAATAATCAACACAACTGTCACTCAAGGCTTGAATAACCCTTTTCAGGTAAACTAAGCACTAATCAGAACAGTCACCCTCAAGATTTTGCCAAGCTCTCCTTCAAAACTCTAATGCACAAAGCTCTGGGAGAAGGGCTGACTTGAATAACTTCTCCAAGGAATACTTAAGCAGTGCATAAATACACCATTAGCAGAGCAGATCTATTTGTTACCATTCCTCTCAGGTCAATTTTAACTTCCACAAGCACAAAACCAGCAGCAGAACCAGAAGCCACCAGCTCTCCCTGCCTGGCACCACCAGCCAGGGAGCAAAGCCCGTGTGTGAATGCAAATTCATATAATTGTCTCAACTTTGGGGGGAGCAAAACCAGGGAGAAGAAAAGGACAAACCCCCCCTTATTTTCCAAGTGGTGATGGTTGGGGGAATCATCACCTGAGCTTCACACTGAAATTATGGAGAATCAAGTCCCTCCCTTCCCCTAATGGATTAGAGTCCACCTTTATTTACATTCTATAATATTCTCCTTCCAGAGGCTCTGTGGAGACTTTCCTTCTCTTATGCAAACGTCAATAGTTTCCACCTCTCTCTCTGGACTCATTTAGTGTGTTTACAAACCACCATCAAATGTCTGTATCTCATCTGTGATGCATTTCCTGACATTTAATTATTGTTCCTTAAATTGCTTATCTGAAGACAAGAAAAAGTGTAACAAGATTTTAAAAATATTGGTGACATTATAAATATTTTCCACTTCATGTTCTGAAACTCCTCGGTGCTGTTAAAAACAACCTGCACAGAAAACACTACAAATGCACCTCGGAAATGTTTGCTGCAGGATGGAGGATTTACAAAGAGGCTTAGAGGTGGATTTCTATGGAATGTCCTAATCATGTAATTATATTTTATCTGCCTTTCATCCAAGTGCATCTTCCTGCCCTGGGAGGAGGATGCCTTGAACTCCCCAGTCTCTTTGCCCCTTCTGTGCTGTTTTACCACTGCAGAATGAGAGACAAACGAGACACTTGTACAAAAGTCCTTTAAAAAATGGGCAAAGCCTGTTTTCTTCCTGAGCTGGAAAATGCAGAATTCTATTTTGGTCTTCAGTGAGCGCTGAGTTTGTGCTGGGAAAACTGTGAATCATCAGTTTGGGCACCAAGTGATGGAGTCAGAATTCCAGGCTGTGACCCAGGTGGGGAACAGCTTTCCTTGCTGAGGATGATGTGAAATGATCCTGGAGGGAGGGAGCAGAATAACATCCTGATTTGGAAACAGGGGGAATTAAAGGGTCTCTGAGAAGCAGCAGCTGCTGCTGGTGGTGCCATCAACTGACATGAAAACTGTGCTGGAATTTTCAAGGAGGGGAAAAAGGAGTTGGAGTGAAATTAATTTTTTTCGTAAAGACCCAGAAATTCACACTGGGTGTAAATAATAATAAAACACAACATTGAGCACTTGCAGAGCCATTGAAAAGTGCATTGTTAATGTTCTCAGCTTCTTCAACTCACATCTAAGAGCTTCTGCTTTCCTTGTGAACACACAGGTTGGAAGGCTGATGATGCCAGGATGAAAGTACCGTGTTGATTCAGCAGAAACCAGGGAATGTGGAAGGATGAGGATATTGGTGCCCAGTTTAATCCTGATAGGCTGGAGAACATCCCAAGCTGAAGAGTTCACTGCCTGAGCACAGCCTTTGGTGTCACCTCACTGATAAAACCAGAACCAGCAGAGCAAGGGGAGCAGCTACACAATGATATTGTCTGGGAGTTGCCTTTTTGGGAATCAAAGCCCAGGATGAAATATTGGATATTTTCTCCCCTTCTGTCCTTTCTAAATTCATCAAGGGCTGCAGCCTGGGTATAAAGAACCAGCCTTTAGGGCATAATTATACAAGGAAAATCAAACATGAGGAAAAGCACTTTGCAGGGCTTTTTCATTTGACTACCATTAAGTGAAGTGAGAGTGAAAGATGTAAATAACTTGACTAATTTATAATCACTAAGAGGATTCAGTGCTGGGAGGAAGAGTCCTTTGAGAGTGTGTTTGAGTGTGATGTCAAATTATGTTTTGAGTCCAATATTAGTGGTTTTGATTATTCCTAGAAGGCCAGAGACACAAGCTGGCTTGTAAACATGAAACCTCCCCAGCACATCGATAAAACCAGGATTAAGTTCACCTTGTGTAACTGATGCTCCAGCTACGTGTGAGCTTCACTCACTCCTCAAAGTTCTCCCTTCAAAATATTGCACTTGCAATGATATTTGCTTTTCTGTGAGATGTTTCATCTGAGATCTGAAAGTGCTTTGTAGGCATTTGTTAATTAAGCCTCAACCTGCACCTGGGAATCAGGAAGGTCTTTACAACCATTTCCTGGAGCAGTTAAATGGTTTGTTCAGCCACCCCCGGTCACTGAATCCCAGACTGTGTCCCCCTGAGCCCCTGGGATGGGTTTTGCTGGGATCAGTTGGGACTGATCCTCAAAACACACAGTGCAGGGTTTGTGCCAGCTCTGTGCAGCTTGGGGGCATTTGCAGGGTGACTGATTGTACCTGATCCAGCACGGGGTGGGTTGGGCACACAGGGAAGCTCCTTCTCCCATGTAACAGAAGGTTCCCTGCAAATCAAGGCTCTGCTTTCCTTTTCCTCTGCTGAGCTGGACAAAGCCAGGAGGCAGGAGCAGACAGGGAATGGCTGGGCTGGATCCACAGCACCTCAAATCCATGGAGACATTCATTTCAAAAGACACAGTGCACAGATAGAAGAGATTCCCACATGGAGCCCACACAGAAGTTCAGAGAAAGCACCTGGAATTCACATCCCTGCTCTTTTATCACACAAAGTTTGGGTGATGTAGAGCAAGAGCACAGACCGGGGTTATTCATCTCCCTTCCACTTCTAAACCTCAAATTGATTTGTTTTTCAAGGCTCTGACTCTACTTCCAGAAAAGCATAACACGAGGACAGGAGGGACAGTGTCACCATGCCATGGAACAGATCCAAAGCAAACCCTTTGGCTCCAGCCCTTCCCAAGGGAGAGTTAAACTGAGCCTTGGAGTGCCCTGAGCTCAGGCTGAGCCCTGCTGAGAGCACTCAGAGTGCAGGGCACACTCCAGGCCGGGCTGGTTCTCATTCTCCAGCTTGTCACAGCTCCCCAGTTATCTGAGGGGACACACAGACAAGCTGTAGGGAACAAATCAGGATGGTTAAACCTCTGTGGAATCTCCTGAGCTCTCCCCTCCTCCTTTCCTAGGCTTTCCTTCTGCTAATGTGGATCCCACCTTTCCTGGCAGCAAAGCATAAAAGCAAATTAAGCTGTAACAGGAGTTTAGCAAACCCTGCACTGCCCGGATTTTCAATATCCCACCACAGATCAGACTTTTCTCCTCCAAGTCAGGAAGTCTTTTATCCCAAACTTTGCAATGTGACTCCAGATACACTAACAAGTTCCAACTGATCTGCTGGAATTAGTGCAACATGTTGGACATGCAAATCTGGCTTTCAAAGGTTTACTTTTTGCTTTAATCACCAGCATTAAAAGGACCCAGAGTTTCTCTTTCATCTGGCAGCAAATTAATTATAAAAGCTGTATGGTAATATTAATATTGTTTTACTGGAGATCAATGGGTTTATTACCTTTGATTCTAATATTATGCACTTGATGACAAAACCTATATATGTATCTCCAGAAATTTCAGGGTGGTAAACTCAGGTAAAGATTTAAATAGAAGTGTTTTATCTTTTAAACTGTTGACTCAGTGTAAAGTTGGAAAATACAATCAACTTTGGTTCCTTGTCAAGAAAACAATGTCAAAATACCCACAACTTGCCAGTCTCCTGATAAGCCAAACCCAAGCACATCTGGAAGGGCTCTTGCTGAGCACGGAGCAGAACTCAAACATCTGTCCCTTCACATCTTTGGCAAGAGAATGACTCAGCTCTGCACTGACAAAATGGGAGTGATCTTAGTTGTACCTCAAGTGAGTTATTTACCCCCTGCAACAGTCCTGAGGCCATTCCAGCTGTGTCTCCACACACACACCCCAGCGTGAATCCTCCTGGCCAGGGAATTGTCCCCACTGTGACTTTCCCTCTGCTCTGCCCCCTGTCCACACACCATCCCTGAGCCCAAACTCACTGCAAGGAGCATCTGTTGCCCTTGGAGCTCAATTCCCTTTTCCAGGGGGGTGGGAGGGGTTGGGGGTGGCATCAGCCCAGAAGTGGAATAATGAAATCTTTTATTGTCGCCTCCTTGTGATGCAGCTTTAATGAGCTTTTTGTGCACACCAGTGCAGTAACAAAGCCGGGCTGTTGGGCTGTGCAGCTCCTCATCTCGCTGTGGGAGCTTCTCCCTTTGATGGGACTGTTGGAAGCACTTTGAGTTGTAGTGACAGCTTTAATGTTCAGGCTCTGGAGTGCTCTGCTCGTACATGTCTGATGAAAGCTCCTCATTTTGTGGTGATAAAGGCAAACACTGTACTCAGGGCACTCCAATTACTCATCTGAGTGCTGGGGATGGCCTGGTAAACTAAGCCCCCCTCCCCTTCTTCTCTTCATTATTATTTTGTTCTTAACAAGATAGAGATTAAATTGAATGCTCCACATCAAGGCAGAGAAAATGACTGTTTTAGTGCACCTTGAGCCATGGCTTTAGTAAAACTTGATTATGGGAGTGTTTCATCTGCTGCAGAGAGGGAAATCAACGGGGGAGTAAATTGTTTCCCTTGGCTAATGGAAGCACAAGTCCAATTCATGGCCGTTGGGTCACTTTCCTCATCATCACTTCTTGAAGAGCAAACAAAAGTAGTAATACATACATATATATAAAAATTAATATGTAGATTAATAAAAAATCACCTTTCAGATTAATAAAAATCCTCTCAGATTGTTTAAGCTGCTGCCCATTGCCCCGAGTCCCTCCTGTGTGCCCTGGATTTCCAGACCAGGCTGCCACCCTTTCCCTCCTCACAGATCTCCACCTGAGGCCTCATGTGGACACTGTTGGGCACTGGGAGAACAAAACCATCCAGGAGCTCAAGAGCTCCCCAAACACAGGACACCAGACCCTGGCTGCGTGCAGCACATGGGAAAAGCTCAGAGTCGGAGCTGTGCTTGTAATCCAAACATCCAGGAGATCTAAATGGCAATGGAATTGTTCCATTTCAGGAGAGGGAATTCTGGTGAGGTGACAATGTGATCTGAATGTGTACTGGCTTTGTGGACTTTCACAGAGAGCTCTTGTCATACAGAAGAGTCATGGGAGGAAAAGAAAGGAAAGGTATTGCCAAGAAAACATGCCCATATTATAGCTTGGATTTGGAAAATAAAGGGTAATAAATGATATGCAATAGGCGTATTTGCTAATGGCCCCACTAATCATACATATTCATTTGCCTCCAGTCTCAGTGCCAGTTTTCACTCACAGAATATTGCTGTGCCCCTTGCTGTGCCAGGTCTCCCAAGGCCCTCTATTTCTTTTCACCTCACTGGAGAAACAAAAAAATCTTTGATTTTCTTTGATTTTCTCTGTTAATGAACTTGCAATATCTAAGATTCACAGGATTGTAACTCACCTCTGCTGATTCGTCTATCCCGTTAATCTCAGTCATGGCTGGACTGGTTTTACAAAGCACTTTCTAAAAGCTAATCAAGACTCTGGGTAGGAGATTGTAGTTCTTTAAATCCCTGCATGGTCTCACTTCTCTGCCTTTGCTCCTGACTTGGATCAGTTCAAGGCAAACACAACTCCTGGAGCTGTTTATTTATCTCTCCCACGTCACAGCCATGTGCTGGACACGGTGGTGATGGACGAGCAGAAACCAGAGAACACCCTTCTGATTGTACTCCCTCGGCTATTAAACATGAGATCCTTATCAACACCTGCACCCCAGAACAAGCAAAGCCTCAGGTATCACAAGTGGTGTGTGCTTTTGCTATTCCACCTGCAGAACAAGCCTTGGCAATCTGTTTCCTGGAGCTCGGTTTTCCCGGGTGTGTCAAACTGAAGAGGTGCCAGAAGCGCTTCAGAGATCAGCTCAGAAGGATTCCTGACTCTGAATTCTGTACCCGTGTCCTGTGCCTGGTGGGACTGATATTTGCCAGAAATTCGAAGCTAATGATGAACTTAAAGGCTTTCCCTTCTTGTCTTGTTTTAACCACGCTCAGTACGGAGCTTTTTATCTTTCCACAGAATCACAGACCACCCTGAGTTGGGAGGGACACACAAGGATCACCAGCTCGTGGCTCAGGAATGGCACCTCTTCCTGGGTTTTGTTCCACTCCAAACTCAAAGTCACTGAAGGGATTTGGAGCCTGAAGCTCTGGACATGAGCCTTGTGTCCCTCACTTTGGTGCATCCCAGATCTCAGACAAGCCCTTTGGATTCACCAGTGGCTCCTCATCTTTACCCGCAGGTGAGGAAAAAGCCTGACAGTCACCCTGCAAACTTCCCTTCTGCCTGTTCCACTTTGGGATCACAGAGAGCACAGACTCATTTCACTCTTCAAGAGGAGACACTTTATCTGAAATTGAATCCCTGGTGCTGGATTACTGGAGATACTCCACAGCTTTTGCACGGAAATATATCCGTGTCTGCTCACCGTAAATAAACGTGGGCACTTCAGGCCCTCAGAGCGAGGTGGGAGCTGGGAACGGCACAAAGTCAGGCACGAGTCAGGCAGATGGTTACTTTAGAAGATAAAAAGAACTCAAAAATACACAGGGAATTAGAAATAACGTCAGGATTGGTTAAAATCTGCCTGAGCATGCTGGGGATTGTTCCTGAATCCTGTTGGCTGGAATGGCTCTTCCTGTGGAACAGCAGGTTGCTGTGTTAATCCTAAAGGAAACATTGCAAGGGAATCACCTGCCTGCCTCTTCGGGGAGAGACTGTTTGTTTTCCCTCCCTTTATCCGAGCGTGTTCTGGAGGCACAAGTGGGACACAAATACTGCTGTTTCCAAGTCAAACACACCTCAGCTGCAGCCAGGCAGGAATCCTGCAGCTGGAAAGATTTGTTGTTCCTTCTGCTGGAAATCTCAGGGACTTACAGGGGTGTCCTGCACAGCTCCAGGCACGGGCAGGAAAACCTGGCAGAGCAGAGCCAAGGAGGAGCTGCTATTTCCCTTTGGACTGGAGCTTTTCTGTGTGAGCCCCTGGAGGGATTTGCAGTAAAATACTTTGTTTCTTGGCAAGATTATTTATACAGAAAAATACTCATCAAGATGCAGCAAAGAGCTGGGGATGTGCCAGGCTCAGGTAACCCCAGCAACACCTGGAAGGCAGAGGAAATCAAAGCAGATCAAGGACATAGAGACAAACTAAGGACTTTGCTGCTGAAAAAAATTGCAACTGGGAGAAATGCACTTCAGCTGGGAAATGTGGAGAACTTTTCCCTCTCTCAGCTCCCTGTGTTCTTTTCTCTCTGTGGGTAAGGGATGAAACTTTTTACATGCCCTGAATGTTACAGCCCAGATTTGGGATGGACCTGCCCTCCCAACACACCAGCACATCATCACTCCATTAACCACACCTCTCATCCAAACCCTTCCTGCTTAAGGCCACTCAAAAACCTCAACCAACCTAAAACTACCAAGTTTCCAATATTTTGCAGTAACTGAAACCAGAACCAGTCCCAGCTCAGGATGAGAGAGGCAATCTTATTTAATTTCTTTTCTTCCAGTGGTTTGGGGTTCTTTTGTTTGGGTATGTTTTTTTGCATAGCCTCTCTAAATTGGTTCCTCATCGTGTTTTATTTCTGGATCCTGCTGCCCTGGAAACCTCCATGATAAGCAATATAACTGCTGCTAAAATTTCTCTGGGAGAGAGTGGGATACAATTTTCTTTTCTTCTTTCCTTGTTATGTTGTACTATAAGAACAATAATATTCCTTCCTTTGTAGCATAATTAAAATAAACTGCTGTGCTGTGGCATTTAGTCAATTGGAGCAGTCGTTTATTGCCTCATATGCAACAAATCCTCAGAGATTACAGCTTAGAGCACTTATGAATTTTCACTTTCATACTCTCTGAAGGAGCACGGAGGTGCAGCAGCAGCTGATCCATAACCCACCACCCTCCTGTGGATGCATCCCACATTCCCAGTGCTCCAGCGCCAGGAAAGGAGGCACCTCATTAATTCCCTGGGCTTAAAATGCACAGGAAGGAGGATGATGCTTCAGATCTGAGAGTGCCAGGGCAAATCCCCTTTGCTGGGACTGTGTGTTGTCTGTGTGTGAGCTCTGGGGGCAGCTTTGCATCTGCAGACAGGGAGGGAGCAGGAATGGCTCCTGAGCTTCCAGGGAATGCCTGGGCACAACAGAGGCCAGGGAGGGGGAAATCACCCACACAGGACAACCCACATTGATAGATGTGTCATCCCAAAACACTCGTACCTGAGCCAATTCTAATTCTACACGGGACACACACCACGCCTTCCTGAGGAACAGCCACTGGGATTTAGGTTCTAATTGAGGTTTTTACATCAACCTCCCACCTGACCACGGGCCACATCCTAAAAACATTCATGTACTTGAAAAATCACAGAATTATTTAGGTTGGAAAAGCCCTTCAAGGTCATCAAGCCCACCCTGTGCCCAATGCCCACCTTGTCCCCCAGCCCAGAGCTCTGAGTGCCACGGCCAGTCATTCCCTGGACACCTCCAGGGCTGGGAACTCCAAACCTCCCTGGGCAGCCCCTTCTAATTCCTGGCCACCCTTTCCAGCAAGAAATTCCTGCAGAGAAGAAAATGTTGCTTGAGATCTTGTTGATCTTTCCCATTTACCTGAGCAGGTTCAGGTCTGTATCACCACTGCAGCTTTGAGAAACCCATTTCTCCACCTGCCTATTAGGCACAGAAAGCACTTTGGCAAACGTGGCCTCCTCTCTGAGAAGTCCTGCCATGCAGACTGCAAAGCAACCTAATTCCACACCTTAGCACCGCAGGGATTTGGGGAGAATAACCATAATTAAGCAAGAGGCACCTGAATGCTGCAGCCGTGGATGTGCCATTAGTGCTGCATGGAGTGCAGACACCGAGCAGCCAGGCAGATAAAACATGCAGATCGTGACTCAGAACGAATGTATAATTATATTATCTGATTAACACCAAAGCTAAAACCAACTACATGTCATTAAATATATCAGGTGGAGAGAATTTGCGGGCCACAGGCTCAGCACGAGGGGACCCCCCTGAGCTCTGCGGGGAATGGCCAGGCAGGGCCAACCCTCAAACTCCAGCCCCGGTTTCAGGGAGAATCAGGTGAATTCAGTAAAGGCACCTTTTCCCCCAGGAGATGCCACACTGATTGGGAGGAACCACAGATTTTACAGCAATTCCCCCTTGACACAGCACAGGATATGGAAAGCAGGTCACTAGCAGGAAAGAAAAAAAAAGGAGAAGAAAAAGGACAATAAACCTGTAAATTTATAGTGTAATTTTGCCCTAGTTACAACAGTGTACAACTCTGACAAGCAATGCTGCTTTCCACAAACAAATTTATCACCACTGGTTGCTCTTCTATTGCTTTCAATAAGAAATGCCAAAATAAGTGTGATTTAACAATGCCATCAGCTGGCTGGAATACTCGATAGATTTGGTGTGTTACAACCAAATTGGTCTCTAAGTGTTGTATTTAAAATAAATAAATAAAGAGGAATGAATATGGACCTAAATCTGCCACTTAATGCTCCACAGCTCTGCCTCAATATTTACAGTGAACCAGTAGAAAATTGTCTTTGGGTTCTAATTTACATATTCATAAGGTTGTCATACAGCTTGAAAGAGGAGTTTTTTTCTGCTTTGTTATAACACTTTAAATATTAGGGGTTTTTAGTGCACAGTTTATGTAAATCCCACTCTGAGCAATATGGCTTTCCCTGATGCTGAGTTTATAATTCTGCTGCAGCCTGGCCTGTTGATTTAGGGAAGAGAAGTGCCTTGGGTGAAATCACTGTGCTGGAACGTTCTCAGCCAGAGCAGAGATGGAGCTGTGCAGGGAGGGGGGAGACAGAACAGCCAGGGCCACGCAGGAATTCCAGACTCCTGGGCACAGTGCCTGTTTCCCAAAGGAATCCCGAGATGCTGATGGGTCTTGGAGCCTCCTGCACCCCACGGACAGTCTGGGGTGTGAGGACACTGAAAGATTTGCATGTGGGCTCTGAACCTGCAGCTGTGAATTGGGTGATGCCTCTGGGAAGAAAAGCAGAGGGAAGCAGCTGAACGTGAGCTGAGTAACACCTTGGTTTGGGTTCCACGTGCAGAGGAATGTCAAATGATGAGGTGATAATGATAATGATCGTGGTGATGATTATAATATGATCGGTGTATGATATGGTCATTATATGATCATTATATGATCAATGACACCAGTCTTCCATCAGAGTGCCCTTCAACATGCTGCACTTCTTACTTTTTGTTATTTCTGGATAGACTTGAGTTATTTATGGAGATTAACAATAGGAATTAGGCACCTGGATCCTCCACACATCACAACTTCATTTTCCAGACCATATTCAAGAGCACACAGCAGACAAAAGCTTTCCTCCAGAGCCACGAGAAACCAGATGGCTTCAAAAGCCCCACTCTGCCTCCAAGGAGGCATATGGAGTATTAATTAATAATAGATTAATAGACCTTTCCCCACCTGAAAATTTAATCTGTTTGTGCCAGGGAAGTGCTACAAAACAATGGCTGCATTCAGAGAGCTTTGGAGCATCTCTTTGGAGACATCCTTTGATGGCCCTTGAAGAAATCACAGATCACATCAGAAGGAGCCCAGGGATGGAATCACACGGGCTAGGCCTGGTTTGGAAAGCAGTGGCCACTTGGAAACTTCAGAGAAGTGGGTGTGGAGAGAGGGGGTGGGTCTGATAACCCAGGGAAAGCTGTTTGCCTTCAGCTGAACTCCCAGCAGCAAAGCACAGCAAGGGAAATGACTTGTGTGATGGGCAGAGAGCACGGCAGGCTCAGTGTGGTGGGTTAAAACCTTCCTGCCATGAGAGATCCAGGGTGAGCAGGGACTGAGGAAGGAGCAGAGCCCACCCCAGAGCCCTCTCAGGGCTCCACATTCCTGCACTGGAGTTTGGATACCAAAGGACAGCAGATGAATAGTTTGGACTGGATTTTTCAAGTCTTGTTAAATGGTATTTTTCCCTCCCCTGGGGTTTCTAATCCCCTGGTTTTGTCAATCGATGCACTCCTGGGTGTGTGTCTCCCTCACCTTCCCTCCCTCCCCTGGGATCTCACCTCCTTATTATGAGCCAGGATAAGCAGCTTTAATTCAGTGTCAGCCTCGTCTACTGAATTAAACTGGGCCCAGAAAAATCCTATTACTGCTGTGAGGGAAGGTGAATGACTGTGTATCTTGACTGATCGTGGATTAATCCCGGTATCCACTCAGGGCTGACAGGAACCAGCTCCCAGTTGCCTGGCAATGTAATTGAATGTAAGTCTGAGCGTGCTGAAAAAAAGGGTCAATTGCTAAATAAGCCCCCAGAACCTCATTTTCATACCTTTTTTTTTTTTTTTTTTTCACTTCAAGCTTTATATTTTCTAAATATGAAACCAAGAACTCCCCAGATGTGAGGTTATGGCATCAGACAAGGAGAGAGTCTGTGGTTTCTGGGCTGTGTCTCCCTCAGCAGACACAGCTCAGGGTGGCTGAGATGGATCTCACAGCAAAGGAGAAGCAGCAAAGGAAGAGAAAAGGTTGCCAAGGTGCTGGAGAACAGCATGTTGTTCCATACAGTGTTCACCCATCCACATCCATCCTCTCCAGCAGCCCTGCACCCAGCCAGGAGCTGGCCCAGCTAATCCAGACACTGCACCCAGTTCCTGGCTCTTCCCTAAATTATCATGGCACAAATGGCTTAAGGGCAACGGAGCCTTTTCCACAGGAGACATTCCCCTCCCTGAAAAACTGCAGGCAAAGAGATAACAATGGCACAGGGGGGTGTTAATATGTGTTTGCAGCCCTTTCCAGGGATGTGCTCAGAGATTTCCCCCGGCAGAGGATGTGGTTGTGATCTGGAGAGCAGACCTGGGGAGTGCCCCCAGGGAGGGGGCCTCGTGGGCAGTGGCCAGCAGGAAGCAATAATTCCATTTTCTGTGAGAATGGAGTGTGTGCTGCTAAATGTCAAGTGTTTTCCTTAACAGCTGGAGAGATGAAGGCACAGAAATCCGTGTTTATAACCCTGCAGCCTCTTATCCTGCTCTGGGAATGCAATTTGGCTCAGAATATGAATCACATTCTTGGATGGGTTTTGGCCATCTCACAATACCCTTTTTGTGTGGCAAATATGGGAGACACAACTCTTGAGATCTGTTTCTGAAGGTTTTTCCATTTTAGGAGTGTCACTATTCCCTGAGAGCTTCTGAGGGATTCACCCCAAACATGAGAAATACCAGGATGCAGAGGAAAGACATTCAATCCTCTCACCCCGTGCCTTTTGGAGAGACAACCAGCCCTCTAAGCAGGGATTTCTAGGGCAGGTAACACCACGGGATCCCTCAGGATCCGGGCCATCACCAACCTAATTGCTATCAAACAGATTCATCTGTTTTGATCATGGCTTGTGGTGGAGAAAGGAGTGACAGTGTGACATGCCAGTGTCACATCACCATCATTTCCCCTTCATTAGTACCTGGTGTAAGAAAGAATCTGAGAGAGAAATTAAAGGAAAAGTGAATAATAAGATGTTATTGGATGCTGCATTCCTTGGGCTCAGCCTTCTGGCTCATTAGAGACTGGCTGGTTTCTGAGATGATGAGATGTGTTTCA
This sequence comes from Scytalopus superciliaris, assembly GCA_013400415.1. Classification (NCBI taxonomy): domain Eukaryota; kingdom Metazoa; phylum Chordata; class Aves; order Passeriformes; family Rhinocryptidae; genus Scytalopus; species Scytalopus superciliaris. The sequence goes on from VXBX01008231.1 coordinate 663,323, forward strand.
TCTGGAAATCCCTGTCAGTGAGAACATTATCCTTCTTCTAATTACCATCCTGCTCACTGTGCCTTCAGTCCTGCCTCTGGCTCTTCCCTTCCAGAGCTGGCAGTGCCTGTTCCCTTCTGGAACAAAGGCAAAACACACTCCAGAAAATCCAGTGTCCAGAAATGTGAAGAACTGCCAAAATTTCCAAGCCATGAAAGCAGGGAGACTGCAGGGATCTTCCACACCACCTGGAAACTGCTTTAGGTTCGGAAAATCATGGATGTTTTCTTTCCTTACCAAAGAAATAAACACTTGCATAGAGTTTTTGACTCATGGGGAAGAAGGAGATGTGGAACAATAGTAGGAACTGCAGGAAAGCTGGAGAGAGACTTTCTACAAGGGTGTGTAGTGACAGGATAAGGGGGAATGGCTTCACTGCCAGAGGGCAGAGCTAGATGGGATATTGGGAATAAATTCTTCCCTCAATCTGCCTGGCTGTTTTATCAGCAGAGTTCCCATGGAAAAAACCCTCAGCAACCACTTACTCTCTTAAGATTCCAGATTAGTCCAAGAAACACTATGGATTTTATAAAGGTTTGCAGCTTCCCAGCAGCAACCTCTCCCAGCCCTGCCAATAGTGCTGACAGGGAAAGTAATTGCAATACTTTGTGATCTCGATTTCTAATCTGCTTTTTATTGCAGTAAAGATCACACCTGATTATGCCTTTGTATGTGCTACACCCTGGCATTTTAAACACATTTTTATTTAGTCACTGGCATTCTCCTAAATAACTGCTGAGGAAGAGCCACATCTTACCCCAAATGGGGCCTGGGTTGTGCCAGAGGCTGCACCTGGACCTGGTGAGAGGGACAATCCTCTCCTCAAAGAATTCACAGGCAAAACAAATAGAGAAAGTAGATTTACTGTACTGAATAAATAAGAATTTGTGTAAGCTGGCACCAAGAGCGAAATGGAAAATGAAATCCTGGGCTTTGAGCACAAATGCAGCTGTTTGTTTGTTTGTTTTTAAACGTCTTTTGCATGAAATAATACAACTCTCTGATTCCTCTAAATAATCTTTGGACATGTCTGATACCAGTACTAACTTTGGGTTAAGTCCAGAGCTAAGGCTCGTTGTCAGCACTGGTGGCCCCATCCTGACTCTGCTGTGTCCCTGCTTGTGGGATTCAATGGCTCTGGATTTTCCACAGATCTGCACAAAAAGCACCTTAACCCCAGAGATTTCGGGCTGGATTGTGCCCAGAGCCTGGAGCCCGGCCAACAAATTGCTGATTGATCTGTGCTGGGAAGGCTTTGGTACACGAATCAAACCCAGGAACAAAATGTTAAATCCTGACACTCAGATTACTTTCCTTTCTTTCCTGCCGTGAGAGACTCACACAAGGGGCCTCCCTGGAGGGGAGGGGAAGGAGGAAATGCAGCTTTATTCTACCCACAGGCTTTATTCACTGACAACTTTCTTTCTCCCTTTTATTTTGCCCTGATCAGATATTCATGAGGAAGAAACAATGGCCAAGGTTTGAATGTTTCTGTGCAGAGGGAGAAGCAACCCCTGGGCAGGGTGTAGAAACAGCCCTGGGTGCAGGGCGAGCTCAGCAAGGTTCTCGTGCCCTCCTTTGGGCAGGGGATTATTCTCCACGTAGCCTTCAAACACCACTGACACCTCCCAGTGCTGAAATTGTGCCATTTGCTGGGGGGGAACTTTCCTCCTCCCACCCTTCCCTCGCCTCACACACACTCAGGGTGTGATTTCCAAGTGATTGTGGTGAGACTGTCGCTTTTCTTGCCAGGGGAATTGCAGCTCCTGCATCCCAGAGTGCCCAGCAGCTCTGCCAGCGCTGGGGGGACACCGGGGACACCCCCAAGGCAGGGCAAGGCTTTGCACAACACCAGCACACTTGAACTGAGCAAATCCTCAGTCTCAGGGACTATTCACTCAAGCACATCCCTGAGTGGGCTCTGTAAAACTGCACCAGTAGTAGGTGTAGTTGTAGTTCAACAACAACAAAAAGGGTGCCTGCAGCACGAGGGGGATTTCAGGCAATCCTTCCCTTCCAAAGGGTTACTGTCCTTATCGTACAAACCTTAGAGATAAACAAGGTAAAAGATCAGGGATCTGTGTTTTTTCTTCTCTGTTGATTGCTAATGCTTGGAGTTACCTGGGCAGGAAACATCTGCTTTTGCCCCCATTAAAGAGCAAAGATTACCAGGTCTGAGTTAAACGTGGCACTCTGTGGTTATTCACGGGGACTTCAGGAAAGGGGGGAAAAAAATAAAAGAAGTTGGAACCTAATTACAGAGCAGATGCTGAGAGTGGTATTTATTCACCAAAACCACACAGGTCATTCATTAAAATCTCAGTTTTAATTAGCAAACACCTGTTTTGTGTTTGATTTTACACTGATACGTCCTGTCTGCAATTTGCTTCCTTCAGCAGCAGCAATTAGATCTCCCTGAGAGTCCCAGGGACTGGAACTGGGCTCCCCAGAGCCCAAATCCCCCCCTGGCCCTGCTGGGGATGGGGTTTTCCCACCCCAAAATGTCACATAACCTCTGTCATTTCCAGCATTTTCTGCTTGAGAGAAACATCTCCCTGTAGAAATTAATCCGAGCACAGGGTATGTGGTGCTGTTGCTGCTTTCAAACACCACCCCAGGTCCTGAGCCCACGTGGACAGGGATCCAGCACATCATTCAGCCCATTCCCATTCCCATTCCTGCCTGGAATTATTCCTCCAAGTCCCCCCCAGCCCTTCCAGGTCATTAAAGGAGAACTGGAAATCAACTGCCCTCCTTTCTCCACTGGCTGGGAGGTTTGCAGGGATCGTTCCTGCACAGGAGTGGATTGTTCCTGTTGTGGGATGGTCCCAAATCAGTCAGAAATCAAATCCTGGCAATCAACATTCACTCTGGGATTGGCACGACTCTATTTCTGTTTGCTGGTATATTTTACTGCAGAAGAATTTGAGGTGCAGATATTGGAGTGAGTGAAACCTCTGTCTGGTGGGTTTCACTGAATTCCAGGCCTTTCCAGGAATAAAGGTTTTCCCTTTAACTTGACTACAGAATATTCTGAGTTGGGAGGGACCCACAAGGATCATCCAGTCCATGACAAAAGTGACCAATTCACAGCACAGGCCACATTTTAATTTGAGGAGGAGCACAGAGCACCTGCTGGAACCCACCCAGCACCTTCTTGTCAGCCTTTATGAAACCGAATACTTGAAAACTGCATTTAACACAACACTGAGCAATGAAAATGCCTTTCAATTACAATACTGAGATGAACTGCATTTTTGTGGATGTAAATCAGGCATTATAATGAATTTCTGTTTGAAATGGATGCATTTGAAGCTTGTGTTCTACATCACAACCACACGTTGCTCGTTGTCCTCAAAGCACTTGATTTTCAAAAAAATTTGGCACCCAATAATCGCTGCTCTGGAACTTTTTCAAAGCCCCTTAATCAATACTTGCCTCATCCTTTAAACAAGGATGAAATAACTCTCTGATTCAAAGAACAATGTGGCAATAAAGCAATTACAATAATTAAAGTATTGCTGTAATAAGGGTCACCCAGAAAGGCAAGTGATTCAAATGATACCTGTGATTATAAAATTATTATAATTTAGAATATATTTGCTTCTGAAAACATACCGTGTCCTGCATTTGTGCCACTGCTTTCTTGTGATTCTCTCACAGTCAGCTGCTCTCCCCATCTATCACAGAAATTCACTGCAAAAGGAAAAAAAAAATATTACCCTGGGGAAGGTGAAGAGATTTTGAAATAAAGGAATAAGCTAATTAAATTTAACTGTGTCATCCTGGGCGGACTGAACACCGTAATTAATTAATCCAGCCCTGTGCTGTCCTGGAGGGGCTGGGGCTGCAAAAGGCAGGGGGTGAAATGTGTTTGAGGAGTTGTGGGCAGCTCCAACCCTCCTGCTGCAGGGACAGAAGGAGCCCAGGGGGATGTGCAGGAACACTGAGAATTCCTTAATCTGGGGGAGCAGGTGGAGGGCTGGGATGGGGGGGATCCACCTCAAACCCTGCGAATCTGGGAGAGGAGGTGGAGAGGGATGGAGGGCTGGGATGGGGGGGATCCACCTCAAACCCTGCGANATGTGACAGGAGGATGGCCCAGGCAGGAGGTGTCTGAAGCCACCCCAGGCAGTGTCACACCTGCCACCCCCCAGCACAGGACTCTGCTCCCCATTTAGGGATGCTTCGCTGACAAATGGGTGCCTGGAGGTGTCTTAAAAGCTTTTATGATCCTGTTTACAATAAATTACTCAGTTTATAGAACTAGCCTTTTAGTTTTAATGCCCCCTCAATGCGATGCTTTAACTTGCCACATCAACATAAACAAATTCCAGAATGATGAGTGATGGCTCTCGCTGCGTTTCGCGCTCCCTTCTCGAGATTCCATAAATCTCCCGCTGCACCAGCTCGGCTGCAATAATGATGTGGAGCTGTGCACGCCCTGGCACCCTCACAGGAATGAGGGCATAAATCCACAGCAGCCACCACAGCTCCAAAGCCTCGGGTGTTTCACATGGAAAGCACTCCAAGGGAAATGAAGTCGGAGCCCTTGGAGCTTAAAGCCCTTTGCACGGGCCCAGCAGCCCGTTCCTAACGAAGGGGGACGGGGTTTAGCCAAGTTGCTCAGCACAGATCCCACATCCACACACACCAGCCCAACACTGCCAAGTTTCACTCCTCGAGGGATTCACTTTTTTTGGTCAGAAAGTAGAAATAGCTCAGGGTTACACGGAGTAATTGGAACTGCACAGCCCAAAAGCGCCTCCCTGGAGAATCTCAAAAGGCTTGGGCTGCTTCCAGTAAATCCTTTGCAGAGCTAGTTCAGAAATTTTGAGCTACTCAAACAACAAACACAGACCCCTTCCTTGCTTTTCATCCTGCCATTCTCCTGTGCCTTCCAAACAAGATAAAATAACATGAAAATCTGCACAAACAGAACCTTCTCAGGTAAGTATTAGTCAAGCAATACTCCTTTGGGTTGCTACCCAATAGTCCTGTCACTTCAAAGCACTTTGGGTCACAACAATTCCTCTCCCCAAGGATAGCACAGAGTCTTAAGACACGAACTACTCAAAACCAGGTCTGCTTTTAATCAGCTTTAATATCAGAGCAGCAGCAGCAACCTCTCTGCTCGGGCCACAGATGACAGGTTCATTATCCTTTCTTTAGAAACTGATAAATTGGTTCAGACTTTGGGATGGCTTTTAGATACCACCAAAATAAAAATAAAAAACTAAAAGCAAAATAAGAGAAAAGGAAGATAATAAGAAGGGAAGGAATAAAGAAAGTGGATATCTTGTGAGATATTCAAAGCTTTGGGGAAAATTCAGAGGGACAGACTAGTCGTGCTGCTGTCATCTTGGTTCTACCAGACTTTGGGCAATTTCAGAAGCAAATATTTTGGGAGCTTTTTTAACTCTCTCCATGTCTGTCTGGTAGATTTGTCCAGCAGGTTATTTCCCTTGGTAAAGGATGAAATAACAGGGTATCTAGTTCATGCAAACTCTCAGAACTAGTGGTGAGAAGATGCTCAAAAGCACTGACAAGGTTTCTGAATTAACTTTAAGCCTCACATTAGTCCCACTAAAGACAGCAGGATTATTCCAGTGCTGATTTTCTCAGCTGATGGAGTGTTTAATTGGACAAACATCTACATGGACATCCCTGAGACAATGCAAAGCAAAACAAACTGGCAGGGGAAGCAGTTCCTTTTCAGCAGACTTTACTACAGGTGGTTATAAATTATTCCTCCTTTTGCATAAAGGATGGGGGAACATGGCAGTCAAAGTTATGGCAATTAATAACTTGGCACTTCTGTGGTGTCAGGGAGGAACATTATTGCTCTGAGAGGCAGAAAACTACATTTGTGTGAACAGCACAGCCCCTTGTTCTTCCAGAAGGCACCTCACCCTCAGAGTGTGGATGTGAAGGGGTGGCTGCCCATGGGATGGAACTCGGGCAGGGGAGGGTTGGAGAGGAGGAAGCAGCAACTTCTGACAGGGAGCAAATATTTGCCTGGTGTGGCACCCTAATAATCCAACCATTTTTAATATCACAAATGAGAAATCAAAACCTGCAGCACTGTTTAATCAACATGTTTGAGCACAAGAAAGGAACATTTCTACACAAACCTGAGAGAACCAAACAAAGTTTATGGACATAACCCTAATTAATTTAGTGTGTTTGGATTCCTGTCCTCCAGTCTCTGCTGAGCAAACTGCAGCAGCTGCAGCTGGATTGCAATGAGGAGCCAGGCGTGCCCAACACTCTGTGCATCTCAGTTTGCAAATATTTGAGGCTCCTGCGTGGGAAGGTTGACACAGCATTGCAATCAATTAAACAAACAAGCTCCAAGGGCACCATTGACTGGGAGCACAACGCTCCAGCAGATCCGGCCACTGAAGGCAATGTGCACAAAAATATGAATTATTTTTTATTTTAATCCTTTTGCCATCAAGGAATCCACCATCACGCTCCACTTCAGCACAGGGAAAGCTGAGGTCTTGATTTATTCATGGCCAAATCCAACAGGCATCACAAATGGAGAAGAAATTAAAGGACATGCTGGTTTGGAAATCACTCGGGCAGCTCTGGGAGCTGCTGGGCCAGCTGGAGACGAGCTGGGGTAAGGATGTGCCAAAATTTCCTTGTGTTCCTGAACCAATATCCAGATGACTGAATGCCAGATATTTTTCACTCAAAAAATCCAAGCTACATTCAGGTTTTGCTGGCCTGAAATATTGGCCTGAATTTCCTGCATTAGTGAAAACACAGGAGTGGCCACTTCTTTTTTGGTGCAGTGTGTTTTGAGCCCACAGTGCTGCAGAAATGCAGGGGGTGCAGCCACAGCCCTGGGGACCCATTTGGGGTCCCAAAGTCATCCCAGTATGGTCACAACACCCTGCCCAGTGAGCAGCTCAGGGTGCTTTGCCCTGCAACAGGAGTAAGAAGAGTTCACTGAGCAAGAAGAAAAGCTCAGGGCAATATTTGGAGCCTGAAGTGCCTGAAAAGTCCTGAGTTTCCAGCAGTGCATGGAGAATGGATGGAAGGATGGCCATGGATAGGGAAAGGATGGAAAGGTGGACATGGGTGGGGAAAAGATGGCCATGGATGGGGGAAGGATGGAAAGATGGCCATGGAAGGGGGAAGGATGGCCATGGACAGGGAAAGGATAGAAGGATGGCCATGGATAGGGAAGGATGGAAAGATGGCCATGGATGGGGGAAGGATGGAAAGATGGCCATGGAAGGGGGAAGGATGGCCATGGACAGGGAAAGGATAGAAGGATGGCCATGGATAGGGAAGGATGGAAAGATGGCCATGGATGGGGGAAGGATGGAAAGATGGCCATGGAAGGGGGAAGGATGGCCATGGACAGGGAAAGGATAGAAGGATGGCCATGGATAGGGAAGGATGGAAAGATGGCCATGGATGGGGGAAGGATGGCCATGGATGGGGGAAGGATGGAAGGATGGCCATGGAAGGGGGGAGGATGGCCATGGATGGGGGAAGGATGGAAAGGTGGCCATGGATGGGGGAAGGATGGCCATGGATGGGGGAAGGATGGAAAGGTGGCCATGGATAGGGAAGGATGGAAGGATGGCCATGGATGGGGGAAAGATGGAAGGATGGTCACTCTGTGTTGGCTCCAAGACTGGCCCCTGCAGAAAGCACAAAGCCCTGGCAGTGCCAAGGGTCGAGCCAAATGCCTGCATTGGAGAAGGAGCTGCCTGAGCAGGACAGGAGGTTTGTCCTGAGGGGCTTCTGCTCCAGGCAGAGCTTTCCCACCTGAGCTTTCTGTGAGTTTTTTCATGTATTTTGAAAAGTTTCAGCCTGTGGATAAAATTTTCCAGTCCGATGACATGAAATTGGGTCTTTTAGCACCTTCCTGGAAAAAAGGCTGTTTCCTATGGTTAAAAGAGCCACTGAAGATAAGAATTCTGGACATTTAAAAACTCTCTTTGCATTTGAGTGTACAGAGGAGTTGGATAAACTTCAGTAGGTCAGAAAGCTCTTGCTCAGCACGAAGGTGATGCAAGAACAATTCCCGAGCCAAGCCAGGATTCCACCTCACTCTGCACCAGCTGCAGGCAGGAAATGTTCATCACTTTCCATCTTTTTTTTGTCATTCCTTTTTGTTCTGTGTCCCTGCTTTTTGTGAATTGTGCAGCAAAGGATGTTTATATTTGTATTTACATGAATGTTATTAGAGAAAGCCCTGCCAGTTTGACATTGCATTTATGAGCAATCTCACACTTTCTTATTCAGACTTCTATTTTTTTTCCCCCATTTTCCTTTCATCCTGGCTGAGGATGTGTCCTACTTTCTTGTTTAGAAGATGATATGCTTGCATTATGCATCCTAAATATAGATTTTATTTCCTTTTTTTTTTTTTTTTTAAGGCAGGTTGACGTGGTCGTCAAACAAAATGTATTCAGAGCTCGTTTGCTGCCCCAAGGGAGCTGTGCTTAAAGGATTGCATTCCAGGGGAGGGCTAAACATGAGGAGCTGATGTGGAGCACAACAATTTACTGTCTGTTGTGTTTTACAGCTGAAAGGGAAGCGAAGAGATGTGGGTTTGTTGTCATTTGGGACTGGCAGGGCCTTGAGGAGAGGAAGGAGCAGAGGGTGTTACCTACAGAGGACACTAAAAATCTCACATGGACTAAATGGACTTTTAAAATCTCCATTCCAAGACATTCCTATCTATCACGTGTTGAGTTCAGTCCTACAGGAACAGGGAGGACTGGAAAGAATTCCATAGCCCAGCCCTGTGCCCAAGGCAAGATCAGGGAATTACCCCCCTCTGCCCTCAGGGATGTGGGAATTATCCCCCTCTGCTCTCCACCTGCTTTATCAACCCCAGTTACACCAAGTGCCTTCCAACACCCACCTCTGACACTTCAACAGTTTATTATTCCCATCCCTGAGACAGTGAAGAGAAAAGGGAGTTACTGGCCCTGAGTGTTTTGTGACTGTAGCTGTGATTTCCAGCTTGAAGGTGAATCCCAACATCCTGAGTTACAGCCCTGCCTTGGGAATTAAATTATCTAAAAAAAAAGAAGGTGAAAAGATGCACAAATACAACAGAATGAAGGCCTTGCATCAGGAAGCTTCATAAACTCTTTTTAAAGGCAGAATTCCCCACCACTTTCCACCCTGGGGAGAAAGGGGCAGCTCTGTGGGTACTCAGTGTCTCCAGCCCCTCTGGACAGGTATTTTCCAGCTCAATCACAGCACCCTAAATGTGAACATCACACAGAGAAATAAAGGTGCAAATTGAGGCCCAGGGGAGAGCAGTGACATGTCCCAACCCACAGGGCTGACTGGCAGAGTCCTGTCCCACCCCAAAGCTCCATGTCTAATGGCTAAAGGGAATTAAACAACAATTTAATGGGAAATTCCCATTTTTTAAAAGAAGCCTGGCTACTTTTCATTCAAAGGCTTTGCTTTTGGGGGTTGTCTCTGTTTAAAATTCCACAGCCAAATTTATCTGCAGTACAACACCATTGATTTCAATGGACTTACAGCAGGATAAAGATGGAAACACTCACTCATCATATCCCCCCTGTAATTTTTCCTCCATCAGGTAAAGCCCAGCTTAGCAGCCACGATATAGGGAATTGTTCCAGCCATGTCCTTGTGACATTTCATTAAGCTGGTCTTTTAAAGCTTATCATTAGAGGGACTCAAGTCTTGTTGGAAGAACTTAATTGCATCCTATTTTCCCTGACTGAAGATGCATTTGAGAAAGTCAGTTTGCATTTTGAATTTTTTCTTTAGTTTCTCAAGGTCTTTGTGCTGCACAGAATTTTAAGTTCCTCCATCTGCTTCTTCCCCTCTTCACCTGGGGCTTGCAGAGCTCCTGCTACTCATAACTGATAATATTCCTATTCCTGCCCAGTTTCTAAGTGGGATGCAGACCAAAGGCACTGGAGCCTGCCTGGGAAACACCTCTGCTTGAGGAGTATAAGCAATGATTTGTTAGTTCTAGGTCCTCAAACCCGGCTTTCCTTGGGACAAACAAGCCTGAGAGTCTCCTCTTAGAGGGTGATAGATTTTCACACAAGGACATGTTAGAGGAGAATCAGGCCCCTTGTTTGTTTTTTATAACCTCTGCTCTCCAGAAGGCAATTCCTTAATCCTGACTGGGGCCAAGCAAAGTGTTATTTAAGGCTCCTGGCTGAGCTCTGCACTTTGACACAAACACTGACTATTTATTCCCAGACATTGAAATATTGGAGGTGCAGAGACAGCAGAGGCAGTGGGAGGGGCCTGGGTGCTCTGTGCACTGCTGACATCACTTATCACAACATAAATCCTTCCTTATTATGTTTTTCCTGTAGAAAATAACCCCAGGTTTCTGTTTCCAATCAGGAATGATCATCAGTGCTCGGCTATTATTGGTGGGCCTTCGTGACAGCTCATGGGAAAAAGAATCTGGGGGGATTTGCCTTTCAGATTTGAGTTTGGGTAGGGGCTGTGGCCCTGCTGGTGTTGGGTTGCCCTCAGGCTGTCCCCATGCTCAGTGCCAGCCTGCAGGAGCTCAGGCTTTCAGCATTCCCTGTTTCCAGAGCTCCTCAGGGCTCTGACAAGCCTGGGAACCTCAGGCCCTGCAGCTCAGCCCCCCCTGGGGCACATCTGCACTGCAGCTGGGGGAACCAACTCACACAAACCACGAGAAAACACCCTCCTGGCTAACTTACCCACCAAGGAATATTTTCACTTGGACTCTCACAAAGCCTCCACAGAGCCCTTGAAATCCATTCAGCAAAACTTTACTAGCACAAGTACCCCACACAGGGGAAAGAAATTCCCTGAAAAAATGTTGTATAAAACCAGGGTCACAGCTCCTCGTGGCAGGACAGCCCGACCTGTGTGTCTTACCCTCCAGCACCTGGGCAACCTTGCCCAAATCCCTGTGCCTTGCCCTGGAGGAGCCCCTGCACCACTTCCTTTCATTGTGCTGTAATTTAAAAACCTATCTATGCACCCAGACACTTCTGAAGGTTTCTGTGAGCTGCTCCTCCAGAAGGTGAACTGGTGCCGGAGGCTCTCTTGGAATTAGAAAAGCAAAGGGCAAAGCTGGTTATTTTGTGCAGAAAAGCTGCCAGCACTCACAGGCAGCACAGAGTGAGAGAAAACTCATCAGCAGGAGAAATTCTGGGCTCTTATGGCTGGATCCTGCTCCTGGCACAAAATGGGTCTGGGCAGACCCAACCAGGGTCATTCCATTAGCACGTGGTGAGAGCAGGAGCAGGACCAGCCCCTCACTCATTTTGCCTCTATTAATGATCCCAAATTAGCTCTCCTTTGTGCACATGGAGAGATCAAACCTTAACTCATCCAGCTCTGAAGTGACACAAATAACCCCAGAATATCCCATTCCCAAGGGGTCTGAGTGGGTTCAGTGCTCTGTTCTATCTGTGCTGTGTAAAATTCTGCACAGACTGAAGGAAATGAGCAGCCCTGTGGAACTGGTTTTTGCTGGAGCTCCTGTGGCCAGGCCCTTTGCACGGAGGGGACTTGCTTTGTGTGCAGGAACCTGAGCAGAGCCAGGTCTGAACGGCTGCACAGCCACTAATAATGGGAGCAATTATTGCCCCCTGCTCAGCCCAGGTCTGGGTGGGGTCACAAAGCCTTTCAGCTCCTGCCCAGAGCCACTAAAAGAAGCCAGGAAATAGGGAAGGGTGGGAGGTATTGCCTCTGGAGAGATTTAGTGGGATGGAAGTGGGGAGAGGGAGGGAGTGCAGTGGTACAGGGTGACACACACCAGTCCTGTGACTCAGTGATCCTCAGCTCTCCCCCTGACATGTGGGAGTAGCTTTGGAGGCTTTTTGCAGCTCTCTCTTCCCTGCACCTGCAGTGAAGGTGATGATTCCCCCACAATAAAGGGCTGCCACATCACCCCTGCCACCCCCACCCTCGAGCTGGGACCACCAGCGACACTGGGAAGGTGCTTTGGCCTCAGGAACTCAAGCTCTGGGTGTGCAGGAGAGGGAAGGTCCCTTCTGGAAGGGCTGCAGTCACAGCAGGCACAGAGAGCACTCTGTGTGTGTGTGCTCTTCCCTCCAGCACTGCAAGAACGTGCAGCTTTGCTGAGTCAAACCCTCTCTAAATAAATAAAATTCTGAGCCTGTTCAAAAATAACAGAAACAAAATGTTCTTGTGCCTCGGTTCTCCCCCCTCGTACATTCAATTCCAGGAGCTGTGTGACGAGGCTCCCAGCCCGAGCCTGGAGAACAACACTCCAAATGCTTCTCCCTGCAATTCCGGGTGGTTTGATGTTTACCTCGGGCACACTTTCAGCTTTATGCAATTTTAATTAATGCTTTATGATCTGCAGCAAGAAATAAGCCAGGGAGCAGCATTCCTGCTGCTGTGCCTCCAGCCCTGTGGGCAGGACCAAGGGGGTCACACTCCCTTTATTCTCCCCTACACAGACCCCAGCGTGGCCCTTCTGAGAAACTGCCGTGTTTGCCACCCCAAAGGTTTCTGTGAGAACCTGGGCCAGGGAGCTTTTCCCTTTCACTGCTGCAAAATCAATGGTTAAGGCTCACTGGGGATTTCTTGGCTTTAAGTCACAGAAACAACACTGGTGAGCGCCTGTAGTGAACTTACTACTAACACAGCAATAAATAAAAGTATTTATTGGAAACACACAACCTGGGGGAACTCTCAGTGTGTGAGACTGATAATCAGGCACGGGCTGTTCAGAAGAATTACTTGAGCAATCTCACTTGAGTGGCTTTCTAAGGAAAATTAAAAGAGAAAAACTGTAAATGTATTGAGAGGAGAGAGAATATGAAATCAGCCTTGTGCTGCTGTTTTCCTTTCTCCCAGCGACTTCAAGTGCAACCTTGAGGGTACTGTTACTCTTTGAGATGCTGTGGCTCAGTTCATGAAATGAACCTGCCAAAGTTATCATAATGTAACTTATTTAGCTCATTTCTTCAATAATTTGCCCAATGTACTTTGAAAGGCTCCAGTGGAAGCTGTTTGGTGCCAGGTTTGATTTGTGGAAATGCCACCAAACAGGAGGGGAGCTGCCTGCTTGGACCTTCCTGCCCATGGACCTTCTGGCTCCAATAATTCATGGGATGGACTGTCAGCTGAGTTATATTGGCTTGGCCAAACCCACTTACTGACTGAGGACCTGCTCTTTTTTTTGTGTATATTTGGATTTCAGGGCACAGTTTGTACCGGTGGCCAACGTGGGGTGAACAATAGTTCACAGGCAGGAAGATAAGAGGATTAATAGAGCAAAAAATAACAGCATTCATGGTTATCTAAAGGTCAAGGAGAGCTATAAATTGCATTCACTTGGGGAAAAGGACAAGCACTCTAAAATAAAAAGGCAAATCCTTAAAATGCAGAGCAAACCTAGCTTAAGCAAGGCTAGTTTTTGTAATAATACAAGGTTCGTAATTATGTCGTATTATTATGGTCTATTATAGTCAAATTTTAAACTAAGTCCAGATTTTCCACGGTAAATGAAGCTGGGCCAGGCATTAGTTCCTATTCTCTGACTACACTTATGAACTGAAACCCACTGCACTGGTCCTGTCAGCTGGGATTTACTGGACAGCTGGAGACAGGCAGGATGATTCCTCTCCCAGGCTGGGTCTGATGGCACACATGGATTTCATTTCCACTTCCCCAGGAACAAACTGAATTTCCACAGCATATGCAGACTTTAAAATAACCCAGTAGGTGTTTTACATCCAAAAGGGCTGAAAAGTCCCCAAACAAAGTGACCCCTGAATGTCAGTGGATCCCGACACACAAAGTCTCTGCCCATCTCTCACTCATATTTTTCTGTTTCTACAGAACATTAATAATCAGGTGGGTTTTTTTCCCACTTTCCTTTGCTGCAGGTCCCTTCAGGTAACTGGGAGTCAGGCCCAAAGGGGAGGAGATGATGCTGATGTTTCCTCTCCGTGGGAAGACAGTGCTGAGTTTGTCGCCCTGAATGCAGGGGCTGATCCATCACTGCCTGCCTGGCCCCTGGCACTGCTCCCTCCTGCTGGGCACCTGCCAGCCCCAATAATCTCACTCTTCCACTCAGGAGATCTCCTCCCTTGCAGTCTTAATCAGATTATTATTCTCTTATTGTTCACTCCTTGGCCCACACTCCTGAATATAATTTATCTGAAGGTGAGAGAGGCACAGATAGGACAGAAATGTGCAGCTCCTGAGCCCAGGTGATGGTTTCATCATTCAGGGATGATAATCAAAATTTTTAAAGGGGTACATTTTGTTTTCTTCTAAAATCCATATTTTGTCTTTGGCTTTTCAACCATTTCTCCATGTGGCAATGATTTTTGCATAAATCAGTGCATGATTTCTGCATTAAATAAACACCCCCTGCAAGCCACGAGCAGATGCCACAGCTGATGGTACAGAGAAAACAGGAGGGAATTCCTGATTAATTACAAATGGAGCGGCTTTGGTCAGCTACAAATACCCAGTGAAAAATCACAGGCTGTGTAAATAACCCTCAGCATGTCTTTCAGAATGCTGGGGCTGCAGGTTCTGCTGTGGCTGTACCAAGAGGGAGAAGAAACAGCAAAGATTAAATCCAGTGTTTCTTCTCTGAATCACCAACACGAGTGAAAGTGGACATGGGATTACAGAAATTCATTGGCCAGGGCTGTCATATTCACAAAATGCATTTATTAGAGGCTGCATGGGGCCAAATGCTGAATAAATTCAATAATGTGCCCACTAAATGTGTTAGTGCTGCCCAGCTATGATCTTGATAGATCGTGGTAGTTGCCCTTAAGCAATTAGTGCCAGGACAGTCGCTCAGATTCAACTGGAACAAAGCGCTGGCACTTGGTAATTGGTTTATTCTAATGAGAGAAAGGATTTCTGAAGAGGATATGGGCAATCAAAGCTGGAAAACACAATTTGTGGTGCAGTGGCAAAAATAAACACATTTTCAACACGGCACATGAGGTCAGTTCCCAATTACTTTGGTTCAGAGGCCTCACAACGAGCCCACATTGGGGTGATGGTGCTCAGGACTGGGGGGAATGTGCTTAGAATTGGGATGACATGCTCAGGATTGGGGGGGATGTGCTCAAGATTGGGATGATGCACTCAGGATTGGGATGATGCGCTCAGGATTGGGGGGATGTGCTCAGGATTCAGGGGATGTGCTCAGCACTGAGCTGTGTCCCCAGCACTTTAGAACAGAGTTATTCTCCCACCTTCCTGTCAACGACAATTGCAACAAGTCCTTCCCAACCTCCCTTTTTAGCTTCATTAAATAATGAATCAGGATGAAAATGCATGTCTAAGAGCAAACTGAGTTCTGCTTCCACACCCACTGGAGGCTGTGTGATAACTGACCCCAGGCAGCCCCAGGAACTGCTCATGGCAGGAGAAACTCCAGATGGACTGAGACGCCCAGCCAGGTTTAACATTTCATCTCTGTCACAAAAACAGGGCAAGGAAAAAAAATCAAAATCCTTGTTTCAGTCCAGGTCTCACTTTCTTTTTCCTTTCCATGCTGTGTCTCTGCTGAGGGTGTAAAACCCCTGGGCTGGACTCACAGGACACTCAGCACAGAGAAGGTTATTCTGACATGCACAAGTCCCTGCTTTGGCCAGGCACAAATAATTGAATTATACATCTGATTAGATGAGGAAATGGGCAAATCTTGGGCTGTGCAGCTCTCCCTGCTCAGCACCTGAACCCGAGCTCAGCACTCACCTCGCAGCTGCAGCACAGCAATTCGTTCCAGCAAAACTGTATTTGCTTATAGAACTAATTAGAGATCAAGAAAGTGGCTCACTTTTGATAATTACATGGTTGTGTCCCATCTATCAGCCACTGTTAAATTGTTGTTATATTAATGTAAAGCTTATAATCATGGCTGTTCTAAATTGAATAAATGTTCCTGCCAATTCTCTAATGCAATTAATTTACATAAAAGCCTCTGGAACTAAAATTGAAATGATATACATCTTTCCAAGGGTTTAATTTAAAACAAAGCTAAATAATAGAGAAATTACAGATCTTCTTTCTTTTCTCTTCACATTCTTATTTTACTAAAGTTAATGGCCAAATAATCATTGAAATGAGCCTAAACCAGAGTTATTCAGGATTGTTATACCAAGAGCTCATTTACATGTACAGCCATTCATTATTCAAGACATTAATATTTTAAACAGCCTGTTCCCAAGCCAAGGGAGACTCCAGCTGATGGTGCAGGAGGTCAGGGGGAGCTCTATTCCCTCAGTCATCTGCATGGAAATCACACTCATCTGTTTATTTGGGCATTTGCATTTAGTGTAGAGCACTGAAGCTGCTGATCCAGACAAGCCTGACCAGGCTCTCCTGCTGAAGAAAGAACTGTATTTACTCATCCATAAACCTGCCACAGATCAAATGTAAACCAGCTACACTCTGCTTTTCCAAACAGGGGATGCTGTGAATCACAAAGCCAGGCTCAGGAATGGTGTGAAAACACACGTGCTGACAAAGTCATGGTGGTTGTTGAAAGGGAACTTGTTTAAAGCTGTGACAACTGCTCTCCATGCAAGTGTTTCCTAATGCTCCAGAGCCTGGGGGTTAAGAAAAGGGTTCCAAAGTTCTGTACTTCCCAGTGTGTCCCAGTGAAAGGATTAGTCAGAACAGCACTGGTGGGTCATTTCCTCTCTCATGCTAAAACCCACTTAACACACAGCCCTTTCTACCCTACAGTGCTTTTTTTCCTGCTCTACTCTGATTTCTGTGACTTTATTTTACTCCAGCTGAGTTTACTCACTCGGGGAAGCTGTTTTGTCTTGGAGCAAAGCTCCCGCCTTGCACCCACCTTATTCCAGGGAACAGAGTGGCAGCAGAGGGAGAAAGTGGCTCAAAGGACCTCCTAAAGCTCCCTCATCTCCTTCCACTGTCTCTAAATTATTATTCCCAGCAACCTTTGGGACTTCTCCTCTTTCCCCTATAAGAGCCTTACCCAAGGAGACAGTGGCTGGGAATGTGCAGAGCTCAGTAACTCAGAGCAGCTCATGTTGTGCTTCCATCTGTGGTAGCTCCACAAACAGCACCAAAAACACACTCAAATCACTCCCCTCTTAAGTGTTGACTCCTGACATTTGGATTTTTACCACGGTTGGGCACTTAACAGTAAGTTCTGCCAAAAAAGAAACACATGCATGTGTGGAAATATTTATGCATATATTATTCACGCCTCTACATCAGGCATTGACATTCTGCAGTGGAATTACAGCCAGTCACTGCAACAAATGGCTTTTCCTGGGAAGAACGGCCCTGGACAGGTGGCACTTTTATTATTCTGGCCATTAAACAGAGTGAAGTGGCAGAGCAGAAGTGAGACTGCCAGGGATACAAGACTAAAAAAGGCATAAAGTTCCATTCCAGGATTTAAGAGAATGACCCTGTAAAACGAGGCAGGGCCAGGACTGTTGTCACCAAGCCAGGGCTTGGTTGATCAGGTCACTCACAGCTCCACTGCCACAAAGTCAGGGCCAGGTAGCACAACGTGCTCTGAAAAATCAAAACCAACTTGTGCTACCCCTTTTTCCAGGGAGTGTTTCCCTACTTTAATAAAGCTGAGGGCCAAGTTGTGTGTGAGAAACTCGGTGCTGGCAGAGGGAGCTGTGTCAGGGCAGGCTGTCACCTGGCCTTGCTTAGGACAGATCTCAGAGCCCTGGGTGTTCACCAGGGCCGTTCATCCCAGGGCTGGGCCAAGATGGGATTTAACAAGTTATCCTATGGAATTCAATGTCTGTCAAGCTCTGGGAGTTGCAGGTGAATTATTACTTCTTTGTCTGAATTAATTAATTACATCTGATATTACTGTGATTTCAGATTGTTCATTTCCTTCACCTTCCTCATTCTTGTGTCCTCAGATTCTACTCTGCTCTATATGAAAATATAATAAATCTGTGCTATTGTAAAGATCAAATCTGGACATGTATCCATTCAGAGAGAGCTTTCTATGAATATATTGTACCACAAGTCTCCCACCTACACTACTTATATTTTCATTTTTGAATCAGAGAAAGGTCTACAATTCTCTTTAAATACATTTCCTCTCTAGCTATTCAAAATCATTAATAATTTCTACTATTAAATGATGCAGAGAGCAGCAGGAGACATTGTAGGGACTGGATCTCCTGCCCAGAGAAGTCTATGGAATTACACTGGTATGAGACTGGCCTAGGATGAATCCAGACATTTTTATTTAAGTCCCCCCTGCCCCCAGACTACCTTATATCATATTTTTGAGTCCAGCTCCTGAACAACCCCAATCTGAGCTGTCACAGAGCTTGGGGGTGGTCACAGCTCAGGCAGGGTGGGTTAGGGACAAAGAGTTGGATCTTGCATGTGTTCCACACTCTCATAGCCCACAGCACATCCTCCGGTGTAATTGCTGACCTCCAGCTCCTCCCAGACACACACACACTAATTCATCCTGATGCCAGTGCTGGGGCACAAAGGGCACTGAATTGATGGGTGTGACCCCTGGTGTCCCACGGGGAAATGTGTGCCAGGGGGCCCTGCCTGGTGTCTGCAGCCCATTACAGCCCCCTGGGCCCTTCCCTCGGCTCCCCAGGCTCCCAGAGCCCCAGCAGAGCATGACCAGGAGCATCTGGACATCCTCCATCCCCTGCTCCTTCAGCCCCCAGGGCAGCACCAGACCCCCCTACACCAGACACGCTGCAGCTCTTTGGTTAGCACAGAGAGCTGCCTGAGCTGGACTCACAAGATAATCTCTTCCCACTGCTTTGTTCTGGCTGGATTTATGGAGTATTTTCATTCTGCTTGTTGATCCTTCTCAGTGCTGAGAATGTTACCAGCCCTGCCCTGCCAGCAGCTCCTTCCCTGGGAGGGGAGGGGAGAAAATCTCTTAAACCAGCCAGAGTAGTTCCAGAGGAACTGGATAAAACACCAGCGCCAACCCCTGCCAGATAATCCTCCCTGAGATGGTGATATTTAATTTCTACACTCCAGCTACACAACTGCTCCCTCCTGAATGACATCACCAACCACCATCAGGTTTTAAGACTTTGGGTGACATTTATATCTCTTTTTTCATGGTCTGGCACAGTTGTTCAAGGAGAGAAGTTGACTCAAGAGATGGAGGGCAAATAGATCTGAGTTTAACTTCTCTGAATTTCCCTGCATTTATTACCTTGCCATTCAGCATGGGGACGGTCAGCACATAATTTATGGTGTCGTGCTCATCAAAAGGAGTTTGTACTAATGCCATAAAGAGCTCAGAGGACCAGAAGCTCTAATAAAATGAGAATTAACAACAGAGCAGAATAAGGAGGGGAGGGAGAAGAAGAGACAGTCATTAAATCAGTAACACCAAGGTCTGGCTGAGATGTGCTCAAGTCAATAATGCCATAAAGTTTTATTCTGGCTGCAGTGTGGGAAATGTCACCACCTTGGTGCAGGTGAAGGGAGAGCCCAACAGGAGTGATGGATTCCTGGGACAGGGGCTGGTTCTGTGATCCAGAGCTCAGGGGACAGGGCTCAGGGTGGGAGGTGAGAGCTGGTAGGAGAGCAAGGCAAGCAAACAGGGCTCTGGCAGTGCCAGCCTGGGGGTTTCATCCTCTGGCCCTAAAAACAAGCCCAACACTTGTCTGGGCACAAAACTTGGGAAGGGAAAGCAGTCCCTGAAAACATTACATAGTTTTGTATTAAATACAGTAAATAAATGCACAGTGTAGGATGTCAGAGCCCTGCCCCATCCGTTCTGGCAAAGCAACATCCAGCCCTTTCCCCCTAATCCTGCCCTGTTACTGGGGCTGTCACATCCCTGGATTCTGCAGTGTGGGATTTGGGGTGGCAGCATTTCCCCTGGGCTGCAGAGCTCACTGACAGCACCTTGCCAGCTGACGAACTGCAATGACTTCCTCAGAAAACAGGAACTATCAACTGTGTTATCACATCCCTTTCTCTGAGCTACCTGTTCCCTGTTTGTTGTGTAATTTATAATTTTACCTGGTGAGAGCTCCGAGACAGCCTGGTTTAATTGGAGATTGGAGAGACAAGTGTCTGCAGGTACAAATGAACCTGTTGGCTCCTTCCCCCTCCCAGCTCCAAATCCTGCACAACTCTGAACGATTTGTGGCTGAACAAATCAAGCGAGAAAAAAATCTCTGAACAAGCTTGGAGTAACTTAGAGCTGCTTGACTTTCTGGATCTGTCCTTAAAGCACTGATGAAAACGTAAACCCTTAAATCCCCTGGATTTTTCCATACCTGTGCAACTGATAAAATCAAAGTGCTGTAGCTGGACATGTCAGCTTGAGCCAAAGGGGCACCATGTGTGTATAAATCAGACATTGTGTCACTCCAGCCTTGGCAAGGATGTCCATGCACTCCTGGAATAGAACTAGTGCTGATAATAACACAAATCACATCCCCGAGCACACACCAGTAAGTAAAATGCTCCTTCATTTCAGTTCCATTTCAGCTAGCAAGGTGTTAAAAGTAAAATTAGTAATGGCTTTAACCAAATATTACTGCTGTTGTTTCCCTGCAAACAGCAGACACAGGGAAACGTGGAAGGAGGAAGCAAGCTTCCCATGTTTTATTTTCTATACCCCAGAAAATGATAGCACAGCTAATGAAATGAGGGTGTCCTACACGAGCTCCAACAGTGTATAAATCATGAATTATACATCAGGCAAAAATGAGAAACTGCAATAGAATCAAACCTATATGGAAATAAATAAAACATAACAGCAGAGCTGCAATCATGTTTGCTCTGTTGATAAAACTCTGTTTGTGTTTGCAGGAGGAGGAGGGAGGAACTTCCCCAGTAAATGATTGTAAAAGCATTAATAATAATAAGATCTACATGGCAAGCCAGGAGAAAGGGTAATTAGCAAACAAGCGTCGGGTTGAGGGAAGCTGCCTGGGGGGAGGAAGCTGGAGAGCAAAAGGGACAAGAGCTGTAAAAGGTGTCATGACTGGAGGTTTGGGATGGGTGGGAATGCACTCCCTGCCTGGCTGGGATACTCCAATTCTGCACATGGGATAGTCCTGTCTGAGGAAATGAGAGGCCACTCAGGAACTGGGGGTGAGCTCAGTTCTAATCTTGGCTGCCAGGGGGTTAAAGCCCGGCTTTATCTTCCCGGGGGGTGGTTTTGCCAGCTGGTTGGGATGAGCTCTGTAGGGTAAAACTGGCAGGTGAAGAGGAGGGGTGAAAGGGAAGGAGGTGGCTCCGTGGCTGTGCCACTCTGCTGGAATGTGCCACGGAGTCCTGGTGGGATCTCAGTCTCCTTTCTCCAGGAGCTGCTCCACACCTTCTCCTCACACTCTCAGTTATCCTTTGCTGGAATTTGAGCTCCACCCAAACTGGCAGCCCTGGTGGGGTTGGATCATCAGCCAAGCTCAGCAGAACTCAAGTCCCAAGGTGCCATCACGTGTGTTTAATGGAACTCCAAAGAAAACACTCAAGGACAAAGCCTCCACTTCAGCAGTCCCTGTAATGATCCCTGTGTTTCAAAGGAAATCTCTTACCCCTAAGATTACTATTAACATTTTATGCAAATTGGATGCATCTCTCCTTTTTTTTTAAGACTCGGGATAATCTATGCATATCTTTATATTACTTCTCAGAGCCATTAGCCAAGATGAGTTCATATTTTTATTCCCTTTGCACACTGAACACATTTCATTTCTTTGGGGTGGCAGCTTTTATTATTTAAGTCAGCAAAACCTGATGAATCCTATTACCTGCTCCCTCTGCTTTCTCTGTTCCAACCACACGTGATTTATGAGCCAAAATCAAGGTTTGGATTGCTAAGAGTGGCACGGTTTGCTCTCACCTTCTTTGCATTTTCAAACAAAATTCAAAATAACTGATCAAAATAACTCAGATTATTAAAGCAACAACAAGCAACTTATCCAACCTATTCACCAAAATGTGCTGCTCTATTGACTTTAAAGTTTTAGCTCATCAAAGGCAAGATTTGGCTTTTTACAACCCAGTTAAGGGATGACTTGATAACATTCTTGAAGTACCAACGTGGAGCACAGAAATATCACAGCAGTTGAAAAAGAAGAAGTAAAACCTAAATGGTGAAGTCAGATAAATTCAGATGAAAAATATAACTTGATTCCTTTTTTTTTTTTTTCTTTTTTTAATGGAGATATTTAATCTTTGGCACTTTGTGCCAGCACTGCTGGGGAATTCTGAGCACAGATACCACACATAAATTTAGGGAAGTCTGGAGATTTTTAGTTACAGGGGCACTTCTGGCTTTAAAAATCCATGGGGCTGTTTTATTGAGCTATTAAATCTGAATTCCCCGTGTCCCAGTCCTTTCCTAGGACCCAGTGCAGGCTCACAGGCAGCGTGGGAGGGGGTTTGTCCCAAAGCCAACACGAGCTGTGCTTCAGTTCCCAGGAATTCAGGCCCTCCCTTCCACCATTTCCCAGTGTTTGAGGGATTGAGGTGCTCCCCCCGAGGGCACTCCCCCCTGCTGCAGTCCTGGCCCTGCTCCTCATGTGCAGGTCCCACCCCAGCAACAAAGACCACAAGGAATTGACAGGTTCCCTCTACGTGTGGCTGCAGAAACAGCCAATTAAAAGGCTAAAATCTGATTTTTCACTTCCCTCATCTATGAAGAGCTGCACTTTCACTGCAACAACACACAAACCCGAATGATCTCAGTCAAGCTCCAAGGAAAAGTCAGGAAAAGGGATTCTGGGGTTGGAGCTGCAGCACCATCATCAGCTGCCCTTCAGTGGAGCCTCAGCAGGTCCTGCAGAACCCCCTATAAATATTCACAAGTTGGTGCAGCAGCAGGAAAGAGCCTTTAATTTAATTCTGAGCCTGCAACAGGGCGAGCTCTGCAGAGATGCTGGAAGGGAAGGGCTCTCCTGGCTCCCAGATCTGATCCCATCCCGCTGGATCCTCCCTCAAACAGCACCAAGGGGTGAGCACAGACCTGGCCCTTCCACTCACAGACTCCCAGCAGGATAATGGGATTTGGGAGCTTTGGCACCTGGAGATTTGGGCAGTTGGACCCTGAGCCCCTCTGAGGTTTTTATCCAGAGGAATTCTTCCCCATCCCCAAAGCTGCAAACAGACCATGGATAAAAGGCAAAGGCAGGGGGTCATTTCCTGAGGCCAAGGCAGATTTGGGGCACCCAGAGGAGCTGACCTGCTGTGCCCCTGCCAGCCCCAGCCCCGGGCTCCATCCTCTGCCAGGAGTTCCCAGGAAAGGACCAGCCCATCTCCATGTGGGGCAGTTCCTGGTGTTCTCTGGTTAATGACTCTGACACCGTGATTTAGTGTGAGTTGTGACTTCTCACATTTAATGAAGTGAAACCCTCCTGGCCCACTGTGAGATGTAGGCAAGGCTGAGAACTCGGTGATTTACAGCATTTGTGACCTTATTACAATGTTCTCTTTGCTTCACTGCTCTCCAGCCCCAACAGGAGCTGTTATCAAGGGCTCCGTGCAATATTCTTTATTATTTATAATTGGATGTACAAGAGACTTATCTGGGAGAAAACGTATCTTAAAAATGTAATTTTATGCCAACTTGAAAAAGCATAGGAAAACAAGATGCTCTTTAAGACTAATATTAATTTCAGTGATGCTGCTCAACTGTGCTCTCCCCAGCGACAAAGAGCTGGGCCAGCTGAGAGTTCAGCCATGTGACAATAAACACCCTCTGGGGACTCTGGGTTTGTTCCTCACTTGAAATCTGTGGCCTGAGTTGCTGCTTCCCAGTTCCTCGTGTTGCAATCCACGCTCTGGTGCAGTCAAGTGGAAGGGCACCGTGGTAATTATAATTCTGAAACCTCATTAAAGATCCATTCTTTCTGCCAACTCATTTATGGCCTAAGTTTGTGGACATATTTCAGGTGTTATGCCTACCTGCACTGGTTTTTCCCTGGGGTTTAGTCCTTTGGAACATGAATGATCCCTCATTCCCTGTACCTACAGATCCTGACACCGGGCGTTCTAAGCCCAAAATGTTCTGGCAAACAAATAATCTTCAACGAAATAAATTTCAAACCTGAAACATTTCACAGGTTTGGCTGTTCCATCTACAATTCACCCGGGGGATTTTTAGCTTTATGGACACCCTGAGAGGCAGAAAAATCCAAAGGCAAAATGATTTTGCTACAGGCCAGGAGATTCCAAACAAGTGTTTTGAGTTCTTCCTCTTGGAATCCCTTGGAATTCACACACCTGGATTGACCGTGGATGAGCCAGGACATGAAGCTCAGTGTGGAGTCACCAGTTTCTGTGGGGATACAGACCCTGACAGGAGTTTCTAAACCCAGTGATGGATTTATTCTGAAGTGAATTAGAAACTTAACAACACTAAACAAGGACTGAGGATTTCTAAAGAACTCCAGCATTCCCACAAACGGGCAGTGTCAGATCATGTCACAGAGCCCAGGACACTGAGCTTTATTTCTATTCCTTGGATCTCAGCCTTGCAGTGACAATGAAAAAAAAAAATGCCATCGAGTTAACTTAAAACACTTTAGTAAACTCAGATAGAGTGGAGTGTCCTTAAGAGAAAATTCAACTTAGAAATGAATCAGATAATACAGTAAAAAATCTGCACTAAGCTTGATAATAAATAGATTCACTTTGTGCTCCTCCTTAACTGGGTTCATCATCTCTGTGGACTGAAGCAAGGAAATACCAAACTCAGGCAGGAGAAACAAGGGGGATCACACTGAAATACACCAGGAACCCTGAGCTGAGGAGCAGGGGGAGCTGAGCCAGGTTTTATCTGACCCTTGCCCACTTTACCACACAGGTTGGCATCTCCTAAGCCAGAGGCACTCACAGCTGCACTGGCTCTGAGCAGGGCAAAAAGAAGGTACCAGCAGTTCAGGACCTCTCGGAGCTTCCCCACCATCCCCACACAGACCACAATGCTGCTCCTGCACTGTGAGACGCTTTGAAAGTTCCACAGGAGTGTAGGAAATGTCACCCACTGGGTTCTTGTCCTGCTCTGAACAAAAAGGCTCCTTCACTGGGTGTTGCCTCACACTCAGCCCTGCTCACCCCACCAGGGGCTGCAGCTGCTCTTGCCTCCTCCTCTCCAGAGCGAGCACGGCAGAACAACTCAGACTGCAATTTGAAAAAAACTTATTCCTTGAACTTTCCTAATCTTTGCAGCAACAATTTAACAAACGTTTTCATGTTTGCTTCTATTGTGGTGGGGTTTTTTTCCTTCTTTATATATCAGGTCATTCAGAGCTTTCATTTGATTGCTGGAGGAACCCAAAGTGTTGCTGCTCAATCTCCTCACTCTGTTCCCCACGGTGCAGCCACTCAGAGCTATCAGAGCACTGGTGGAGGGCTGATAAAATCAATCTGGGAAAATCACCTTTACAATTTATTCTTCCATTTTTCCCTTCTTCCTTTTGTAAATAAGAAATGCCTGTTTATTATCCAGCAGCCCAAGCAAAAGCAGAACCCCCCCCTGTATTGTATCACCACCTGGATAATGCAAACCACATTGCTCTAGAGAATGTTTGCTTTTGGAGATTGAAAATTCATCTCTTACACCCGAGGTGTTCAAGCTGTGGAGCTCACAAACAGCTTTTTTTTATTTATTTGTTTGTTTGTTAGGCAATTTTATTTCCCCCTTTTCCCTTCCTCAGCATATGCCAGAGAGCAGAGAACCAGACCCCATCCCAGTTCAAAAGTGACAATGTTCCAGTCTGATTCCATTGGATTTCGGCCTGAAATCCAGAGTGTAACATTCCAACCTCCCGCCACTGCCCTGGGAGCAACCAGAGAGCAGATTAAACCTTTAATCACTCCCAAATAAAGGGCAGTAATCAGATGATACATCAGAAAAGTCACTTTTGCCCCCCAGAAGTGCATTATTTCCATGTGGTGTCAAGAGAGGGATGAACTCCACTAGTTCAGGTCCTGCTATTGTGTAAGGCATGTTGGCTCTGGGTGAGTTTTGGAGGAAAACATCCCCTGTGCAAAGGCAGCTTTGAACTCCCAGGGAACTAAGTTGCTTCCTGGATGCAGGTTGGTAAAAGGCAGGAGTCTGAACCTGGTGAGTGAATCCAACACTATCCCAAACCTCCATGCTGAAATGCCACAGTTTATGAGTAATCTTTTCCCCCTAACAGTCAGGCTTAAATTGGCTTAATTGTATGAGATACAGCCTTAGCAATTTCCTTTTGTGATTTATAGGATTAAAACCTGTTTTCCTGCTGGCAGGCAACACTGTTTACCAGCCTCTCATCTCCTGTTCCCATTTCATTTGGGCAGAGTGATCTGGCATGATTAAAATTGGATTGTTTCCTTATCCCCATTAAACAAAAGGTGATTTGATACCAAGTGTTAAAATATTATTGCTCATGTTTCCCTCTGTCCATCAAACCCCCAGCCTGCCCTGGGAGCGCAGCAGGGGCTGAGCATGTGAGCACAGACATCCAGCCCTGCTCTGCTTTGCCTTTGGTTAAAGGCGTTGTGCTTTTTAGGATTTAGTATTTAGAGTTTGTTTTGCCTTTGTTTAAAGACATTTTGCTTTTTAGTATTTAGGGTTGTTTAGCATTTTAGTGTATTTCAGCAATGTGCTTTTTGGTATTCGCTTCCTTCCTGACACAGGTGCTGTCCCAGGACTCCAACGTGCCGGAAAAGTGGGATAACTGTGGCAAGTGAACAACTGCCTGCCCTTTGTGCCTGAGAAGGAGGGCCAGGCAGCCCCTGGGACATGCCAGAGCCTTGTTTGTGCGGCATTAGGAGCAGCCAGAGCATAATCAGATGCCACACATGCAAGGCATGGAGAGCCACTCGGAGCAGCAGCGTGGGGGGAAGGGGCACGGAGCGCAGGGGAGGGGGAAATCAATCTGCTGCTGTGACATGATATTCCTCTGATCAAACTAATCTTCTCATACTTCTCTTCCCCTTCTGTTGTTGCTGTGAACAACTTTTTGCCTTTGGGGGGGAGTAAACGGAGAGACATGAGTAGATTGTGATGTTTAAAAGAGAGAAACGAAGCACGGAGGGGCTCGGGTGGGATGGAAACCAGGAGAGGGTTTGATTCCCCACGCAGGGCTGGATCCTGGACTGGCATTTCATGGAGAAACAGGAAGGAAAAGAACCTATTTTAGGAGGGAGGGAGGGAGAGGTGCTCCTTAGGCTGGGGATTGATTCTACTTTCATCCCTCTCACCATGTAAGTCACTCCCAAGGAGCCAAATTCCCAGTCAGAACCTGCTGGTGAGCACTGGGAGTTGCTCCAGAAGGACCCCCAGCTCAGATTTAGGGGAAGCGGATTACATTTCCAACATTAACATGCCTTCCCTTGAGGAACTGTCCACTGATTTAGCAAATCCCTTCGAAACATGCACAACAACTTCCCAAATTCCTAAATCCCATCTCAAAAGAAGATTTAAGTAATTGGAAGCATAAAAGTAACTGTACCAGTGTATCCTTTAATCCTTCTGAATAGATTTGTAAAGGAGGAACAAGGAAAACAAGCTGCAGTAGAGAGAAAACTTCATACTAAACATTAAGGGTTGGAAAAACTCTGTAAGGTAAGTCCCATCCATTCAATCCATGGAATACCCTCCCTTGGGAAGCTGCTGATGTTCTTTCACTGGATGAACTCAAGAGAAATCTCAGTTTAAAGGTGAACTGCAAAGGTTTGCTGGAAATTAAGAACTCGCTCCCACAAGACCCCAGGAAGGGAAAACTGACTCCAGCTGCTCTTTAAAAATGCCACAAAAATCATGAAAACCTGTTGTCAAACAAGAACTGAGGGGTGGGGGGACTAAGCTCACGTTTAGATCATGTTCTAACTCTGCCTTAGATCTTTTGTTCCCCACATAAATTGGGAATAACAATAACTAGAGATTTTTGCTGCTATTTAAACCTCTTGTCCTGCAGCCTGGGAGAGCTGCCCATCCCCTTTGGGCTCCATTTGGGCTTCCAGGGACTGGTGTTTTACAAATTAGAACAACAGAACTGATATTTATTTACCAGAGGTGTTCTCCAATAACTTAAGGAGCTAACACCAGTGTCAAGATGAGCTTGTGAACTGATGCATAAGAAGAAATCTAATCTTGGCAAATGAGATAATAAAGAGCAGTATTAACTATCTTTCAGATCTCCCCTTTGACAACCTACATTAAGAACAGCTCTTTAGCCTGATCCACCTGCAGCAAATTCGCCTTCTTACAAAAGTCCCTCTCACAACTGAGAGTAAATAAATTGTAATGAAACTCTGCTAAGACTTTCATTGATTTGCTTTTCACTACTCTGAGCCTGCTGTTGGTTCCAGGATTTCTGTGGAAGGTTCATTTTTGAAGCCTTTTTGCCAAGCAGTTTCAAGTTTTCTTATAATTCCTGCAAATTTCATTTCTGAATAGGGGATGTTGTTGCTACCAGAATATCTTATTAGCAATAAAAGTATATTACCTATAATTGAATAGTTTCTCAATTAACTAGTTGGAGAGCCAACAAAAACAACCAATTCCCTCTGATGCTCCCTCAGCAGGAGGCTTTGGAATTACCAGCGAGTCAATTAACGTCCCTCTACCCCAATGATAAATAAGGACATAAAAAACACGAGATTGAAATAAGCCAATATTGGCTCCATGGAAAATGAAGGCAGAAGTTAAACAATATGGAAGAAAGCACTGTTAAATATCTCATTTCTATTTGAAATACAGCCAGAGTACATTGTAGATGCAAATGGAGAAAACACAGCCTAATATTTCAATGCCAATGAAGTTGAGACCATACCAGGGATGACAGAGAGGAGCTGAACTCCAGTTCCCTGCCCATGGCAGGGTGTTGGAAAGAGATAATTCTCAAGGTTCCCTCCAACCCAAACCACCCTGGGATTCCGGGATTCCCTGCCTCAAACCTGGTCCCAACAAAGGGTCAGAGTGAACCACCCACCCCACATTTTCCATCAGACCTTCACCAAATGAACTCCTGCCCTGGGGGATTTGCACTGAAATTCGTGATGTTTCCAGAGTTGTTTCAGCACAGGGAGTGAGTTACTTGTGTTTTGTTTGCACAGATCCTGCATTTATTATCTGAGGAAATATATGCCTGGCATTTCAAAAGTCAGCTTCCATCAGTGGGAGCTAAACATGCACCGTGGCTTGTGAGTGCTGTGTAATTGGGTAATTCTAATTGCAAATAAGAATCTTTGCCTCCTTAGAAACCAGGTTGAAGTTTGTCTAAGGTAATGAAGCAGAGGGCTGAAGATCAGCCATGGAACAAATTGCATTAAGTGAAATCAGGCAGTTGTCTGTTCTGATTTCTTCCCTTGGAAAAGCTTTGTGCCACCCAGTCCCCACGGCTGATGTCTGCTATTCTCCACCCTGCTCCATGAAGAGAAAAAAATTAAGTGATTAAGGAAAAATATTACAATCAACTCCCATTCATCCGTCTCTCAAAACCCGACAGTGCTTTATCCCCATTTTTCCGTCCCTTGGGATAAATAACATGGAAACAGCGAGGGGAGGTTGTTGCCATGGAACTTGGAGCATTGGGATGGAGGAGGCAGCGTGGCCTTTGCCTCCGGAGATGATGTGCAGCCTATTTATATGCACAGCTGTACAAATTGCCAGAGTTTAATGTTAAATTCCATGGAAAATCATCTTTGCTGCTCTGCTTTTGAGGAAAGGACGGGCTTTAAATATTTAATGGGCTTCCTTACTGTGCAAGCATATTTGGTGTTACATAAGTGAGCAGCAGAGATCTCTTTCAAGGCTCTGGCCCCAAGCACTTGGCGAGTTCTCCCGTAATGAGAGTGAAAATGATAGAGCTTCATCAAATCCTGAGCAGCAGAAGGTGATGAACATCTGGGAGGTGCAGCAAAATGCCTTTCTGCTCGAGCTCCTTTCAGGACAACTCTCAGCAGCATCCCCTCCTCCTGCTCCAGTGGCTGCTGAATCCCTGGGGGAGTTCACCTTCCTCCTCCAACACACAGGTAAGTGATAATTCCATTTCCAGCCTTGCAGAAGGGCCTGCAGAACTCCCAGGGATGCTCCCAGTTCATGGACGAGCTGAGAATCCCTTCTGGCTGGAGCCTGAGCAGTGCAAACCCCACTGTCTCCTGGCTCACAACCACCAGCCAAAATTCACAGGAGACTTTGTGTCTGTGCCTGAGAGTCAAAATCTTCCTAAATAATGCAACAAATGAAATAAAAGCTGGTAGTCCTATAGAGCTCAAGGTGTTTTGCAGCAGTTAAATGCCTCTTTTCTAACCTATTTTATAGGCAGAAGAGCAGAGGCACAGAGAGACAAAGCAAGTGTGTGACAGAGAGTGAGAATGAGACCCAGGAGGAGGGTTTATTTCACAGTTTCCCCACTGCAGAAGTCTCTGTGAGGAAGCAGAATTGCAGAATCATGGAATCAACTGGGTTGGGAGAGACCTCTGAGATCATCCAGTCCAACCCTGGATCCAACACCCCTGTGGTTACCAGACTGTGGCACTCAGTGCCACATCCAGCCTCATCCTAAACACCTCCGGGGATGGAGAATCCCCCCCCTCTCTGGGCAGCCCATTCCAATGCCTGATCACTCTCTCTGTAAGGAATTTCTTCCCAATGTCCCACCTAAACCCCTCCTGGCACAGCTTGAGCCTGTGCCCTCTTGTTCTAAACATGGAAGCAGATGAAGAAATGGTCCAAATCTTTCCTCCTAGCAAAGCCATTCTGACTGGACAGACCAAAAAGGCACAAGGACATTTTCTGGGAATATCTGGAGCTGTGCAGACACTTTTCCTTGCTTTCCTTTGGAGCCTGTGGATGTACAGCACAGAAACTGGGAGATGGGCAAAAGATCCATGTCTTCCTTTTGGTTTGAGCTGGGACAGTGTTGTGGAGGCTGGAAGGAATTGCCTTGGAATTCTGTGTGGGAATATGGATTGTTCCAGTTCCTGAGCCAAAGCTAAGTAAAGAAGATTGGGAATTGTAGAACACCCTGAGCTGGAGGGGACCCAGATCCTGGTCCTGCCACCTGCCTGGAGCACCCCACAGAATGTTCTGTTTGTTCTGGGCTGGTTTGGGGTTGTTCTGTTTAAAGTTTAGAAGGATTTCTGACTGTTTAGAACTAAAACAAAATCGTGTTTAAATTCAATTCCGAAGCACTGCCAGTTTTTGTGGGTTGAGGATTCTATTCCCCTTGGTTGGAGGATGAAAGCCATAGTTTATTGCAACAGCGTGTTCAAGCAATGGTCAGGCTGAATTATTGGGATTTGCCTACAGATCCAGAGGCCCCAAGAGGCTCAGCAGAGCTGACAGTGTGAGGTGCAGCTTTTCCTCTCCCTGTGAAGCAGAACAGTAAATTCTTTGTGGTACCTTCAGGACCGAAGACAAACACACACAAAAAAAAGCAATTTGCCTGTTTTGCCCTCCCATCTCACAATCCAAGAGGAACTGTGTGAGATCAGCAGCACTCCCAGGAAAGCCTGAGGCTGTGGGAAGCAGGATGGGAGAGCCTGGAGGTGGCAGTTCCCCTTTGGAGTCAGCACTGCATCAATCAGCACACAGGGTTTTATGGTCGGAGGGACCAGGAGGCTTCAGGCAACAAATGTGGGGCCTTGTCTCGATCACACAAGGGCAGCAAAGACCCCACAGCACGGCCTGTTTTGCATCAGGCTCTTCCTCTTCTTGGTGCCTTGGATCAATTGTAGTTCAGCTTTTGCAAGATAAAATTCCCCCCCTCCTGCAATTTCTGAGGCTGTTTGGAGCTGTTGGGGGGGAGCAGGATGGGGTTGAAACCCCTGCAATGCCACCCCAAAGGTGCCTTTGCTCCCTTGGCTTGCAAAACACTTATTGAATCTCCCCACTAAAGGGATGCTTTAACTAGAAAACCAAGTATTTGGGGTTTTTTTTTATATAAGAAGTGAACATGAATGTTTATTATTCTCTTTTTCTTTTTTCTTTTAATTTCTAAAAGGCCCTTTCCTGCAGGAGTTTTCCTGTAAATGAAAGAGCCACTTCCTGCTGGCAAAGTTTTGAATAAAAATTTCAGGCAGCTGGAATTAAAAACGCAAAGCCCTGGGCATGTTATGGATCTTGATGTGCTATTGCAGCCTTCTGGAAGATTTAAAAATAGCCCAGAAAGTTGTACATAATTCTTTGTGCAGGTCCTTGGAATTGGACTTTGATTTATACCAGCTGAAAACTTGACCTGAGACAATATTCTTGAGAAACAGGGGGGAGGTTTAATGCTTGAATAAATAAGAACCCCACAATACTTGGTGGTTGTGAGGCTGGTCTAAATGTGAAGCGTTTAGACAACAAAACACACCAGAAGGAGGGAAAGACGACACTGAAAGTTGCTATTCATTTGCATATCCAGAGGCACTTCATATGTGAGACAAATAATTCAGGGCCACAGGCACTGAGCAGAGTATTTTGTAGTAAAAGGAGGATATTTATTACCAGTGCTGAAGGATATAAAGTTATTTGAAAGGTATAGACTTCATTCTCTTTTCAGGCAATAGGGATTTATATTGGTTTTATATTCTCACAGCCTGGGCAGATGAATCATCCTTGGGAAAAAACAATTTCCATGATTCAGCATTATTAGACCTAATGGTTTAGTGAAAAGGAGTTGGGGGAGTTCCCCCAACACTGTTAGAAACGTTGGGGAATATAATCAGCAGCAAAGTGCTCGGGATTTGGTTGGTAATGACATCAATTCCTGGCTGCTGCACCTCAGCACGGGATAAACAATACATTTTTGGAAGGGCAGTGGTTGTGTTATGAGCAATAAGTCCAATTTTCCAAAGGCACACGTCCTGCTGGGTTTAAGCCGGGTTTAAACACCAAATCACATCAGCACTCCTGGAATTCCCCCACGGACACTCTCCGGGGTCTGTCTTACAGCCCAGGCTTTCAGGGGAAGGATTGTGTTTTACTGTATTTAGACAATTAGAGACACAGACAGTCACTAATGGAATTTCTGGAAGTTTTTAAGTACGTTAATTCGTCTTGAATCACTGAGCACCAAATCCTAAACACAATGAGAGCCCCATAGATGCCCACCTGGGGTTTTTCAGTAGAGGTGACTGATATTTTAGTAAACTGTGGCTGCCTCAAAGATAAACACAAACCTTCACTTTGCACCTTCAGAGGTTTGTGCCCAGCCTTGCTCTGGTTTAAACACTCTATGCTGACAGGGGTTGGGGAATTGGAGGGGAAAACACAGATCCTGGTAAAGAGCTCATTGTTATTCTGTTATTTTTTTCAATATTGCTCTCAATTCACCAAGGGCCCTCATTTCCCTATCAGTGATGGTGCTTTGGGCACATTGAATTTGACTCCTCACTTACACCTGCCAGAGATCAGCATTAAACAGCTCAAAAAATTGCTCCTGTGATTCCCAAAAGCCAAACGAGAAACCAGCCCAGAAATGGGAAACAGAGTGAAAACAAGAGGGAGAGAGATGGAAGCAAATGACAGGGAGCAGGAAGGTACAAGTCCAGGAAATGGGATTTCCACCCACTTTGGAGCTGAGCTACATGTGGACCTGTCCTTGCTGCTTCTTTATGATGTCAGTGCAAACCAAACACCTTCAGAACTTCTGGGCTCAGGTGAGGTATCAGTGCCTGACCCAAGAGGTTCTGGGGGGGATGGAAAGTGTTACTGAATCAGCACCACACTCAGCCCTTTATGGATCCGCTCCTGCCCGAGACATCCCAAGCCTAAAGAGGTTTCCAGCATGGACAATTTGATCCTGAGCTCGCCATTTAATCACATTCCTTTCCCCAACCCACTTACAGCGACAATTTGGCTCGTACTGAGCACAAGTGATGCTGTTGTGCTCCGGGGACAACTGGCTGCAGTGGCACCGCTAATTCCATCTGTGACATTCCCTGCCAGGTGCCCCAGCCCCACCTGACGGGGCCACGAGGGGTAAAACAAGGTTACCCCCACCCCACGGCAGGGACAGGAGCTGCAGGAGCGGTGCTGTGTGCCCGAGATGAAAGCAGGGAGGGACAGTTTGTGCGTGTCAGGCTTTCTCTGAGCTCTCCCTCTCCTGACAAAGACTCTGAGAGCAGCGGGAAGCGCCGTTTCCCGGGAGCTCGGAGCATCCCCGGCACAAAGGCAGGAGCAGGAGGGGGCAGCCCTGCCTGACCCCCGCAGCAAAGAGCCAGAGCTAATAACGGGTTTGCCACACTTTGACAAGTTGATCAGAAATGTTGTGTTTGTGAAAAGGTTATAAAGAGCCTTGCTGGGCCCAGAGCAATCTCGCAGCGTGGGGCCCTGATCAGATTAATCTTCTTGCTGCAAGGCAGGAGCCCTGTGGGTCTGGCTCCTCTCACATCTGTCTGGCACTGATGGCTCAAGGGGCACTTATTCTTGGCTTTAAGGAAAACAGACTCAAACCTGACCCTTCCAAAGTGCAGGTGAAATCTCTTCATAGCTGTACAACCTTTCCCTGATCTCTGCCCCACGTCAGGGCTTGGAAGGGAGCAGGACTGGTTTAATGCCAGTTGAAAGGATAAGTGTGAGATGGCAAAGTGGTTCTGGTCAGATCACTGCACACCCTGCCCAGCTGCAATTCCTGCCTTTAGGAAGGTTTTATTTGTCCTTGCTCAATTTTTCAAGAGTCTTGGTTGGAGGGTTGAAGGAAAACAGCACATCTGAAATACTATATCTGATAAAATCTAACCATGAGAAAGGCATTGAATGGAAACACTCTGATAATCAGTTAAGTAAATACATATTTTTTTGGAGTATCTCCAGAACAAAATGTTTTTCACCAGTCTCTAATAATTACAAGAACTGAAGAAGATCATTGCTTAGTTAAAGCCAGGCGGGACTTGGGGTTACTTCACACTGAGATGTTCCATTTTCAATCCTACTCCCTTTTGCTTCCCATTAGTCACTAGTCCTTAGTCCACATGGAATATTCCAGCCTTGCTGGGAAAAAAAACCACCCAAAGAATGAAGACTCTAATTCTAGAGTCACTTCATGGTCATATTTTATCTCAGCAACATTCCTGGAACGCAACAGCCCCACGTGTGGAAGATCCAGTCAGTGCAAATAAACACAAGCTGATCCTGCAGCACTTTGGGTGCTATTGCAGTGCAGGGAAAGAGCTACAATAGATCTGCATATGCAAATAAGGAATTAAAAACGGACATCAAGGCCATGGTTGAGAGAAATATCCTATTCAAGCAAGGACATGAATGTCCTTAATTTAAGTTGTGTGTGTATCTTACATAAGCAAACGACAGGATTACAATCTTTGTCAAAGACAGCCTTTTTTAGCGTTTGTTTTCCTTTGTAGATTCCAAGTATTTGGCAAAGTCAGCCTCATTTATACAAATGTTCTTACATTTTCCAGCAGAACTTCTCGTTTGATCCTTCCTGGCTCCTGTCCAGCAAATGTGCCAGATGTTGTAATTTGCACCTGGTTGGTTGGTGTTTGAAAAGCCCTGTTATTTTCAGATAAACAGAAGGAAATATGTCTTTAGTGCCTTTGATCAATTCCATGAACTTCTCCCTGCTGTTAACTCTTCCAGCTGGTTGTTACCGAGGAGCACAAACCCTTCAGTGATGAGGAGTCCAAGGCAAAGCAGAGATGGTTGTTCAGGCAGTTTTAGAGTCTGAATTCACCACCTTGGGGTCCATGAGGTTCTCTCACCCTGTCACCTCCCCTGGGCTACCCAACCAAGTGACATGTGCCTTTCATTAAATATTTTCCTTTCCTCTCAAATCACAAATTAAGTCCCTTCCTCAAGCAACAGCCAGAGGTGAGAAATCAGGTCTTTTTCTTTCGACTGCAGGAGCAAAGAGACTGAAATAAACCTCTTCCTGCTCCTGACAGCTGTCCCACTGTTCTGGAAGGTGCACTGGAACAGACCTGGAGCAGTTGCTGCCTTTGCTCAGAGCAGATGCTTTGAGCAGCTCATTTGGGAGGCTTCTCATAGCTCTGCCCAGCTGAGAGCTCCCAATTTAACCTCCTTTGCTCTGTTCCTTCACTGAGCTAATGAACAACCTTTGAGATGCTGATAAAAATCACAGAGTGAGGCACGTAAGGAGGTTGGTTATTTATTGACACAAAAAGCTGAATGACCTCATGAGCACAACAGCCCCTGGTGTTGCTTCTCCCCTCCCTGGGGGTTTAAACTCTGCCACACAGTCCCATCTGTTTTCATGTTGTCTTTTCCTACCAGAATGAACTGGCAGAAGATCTCCAGGCCTCACTGAAATCCATCAGATGCCAACCCCTGTGCCACCGAAATGGGAGATGGCAATTCAGAATCATCTCACATGGAGAAAGGAAAGGCTTGATCCTATAGAAATGCTCATCAAAGACCTTTCTTCAAATGTGCCCGGTTTTCTAACGATGTCCAACGTTGAGTCATCCTCCCACCCGGCTGGTTCCAGGCAGTTCTGTGTTCCCAGGGATGTGACTTTGCCCTTCCCGGGATTCAGAACTGGGTTGGCTTTTTGTTTTTAATGTGCAGAGCCGGTGACTTTTCAGGAGGTGGGAGTGTTGCTCCTGTGGCATTTACTCAGACAGTAAAGAGATTAACGAGAGAGAGAGAGAAAATGAATCTGCTGCTGGGCCCCGAATAGGAAATGATCTGTGAGTAAATTGAACAAGCTGAGATGCAATAAATAGGCAATTAACATTCCTTTTGGCAAATCTGCACCTGTCAGAGCCAAACTACTTAAAGGAAGGAAACAAAGGGGAAACATCTCCTAAGTGAGATCAGAGACAGAGAGAGGACCCCGTTGTGGCTCCTCTTATGGACTTTGTCAGGCTCTGGCTGAGCAGCAGCAGGACTTTTGTTTATGGGGGGCTGCACATGGACCTGACAGTGAGCAAAGGTGACCTCCCCACAGCACAGCTGCTCCTCCCTCTGCTGCCTTTTCCCTCCAGGGACTTTGGTGACACCCAACTAAGGCATCACCAAGCCCACAGTCCTGGGCTCATTCCAGGGGCTGATGGACAGAAGTCCTGAACTCCTGCCAGCCCTGCAGCCTGGATGGGCAGGAAGGTTTTCCTCCCGGCCTGCACACCTTGCACTTGCCAAACCTCCTGAGGGGTGAGAGACTCCTGTGAGCTTCATATCAGGGCTGGAAACAAGGAAATCATTAACATAAGCACCTCATCCTCTCCAGCAGAAGCTTTCTGAGCTTTTCATCAGCAAAAGATTCTTTTTTCTCCCTCCTAATTTCCTTAATAATAAATATATCTCAAAATAAACTCGCGGAGGAGGCAAGAATAGAAGAAACGGGAATGGTTAAATTGTAAGTTTGGCAAGAAAATAGATTTGATTTGTCTTGAAACTTCTGGAAAAGACAAGAACGTGTATTTTCTTGTTTTGTTCAACCTGGGTTTGTTGTTTTGAAGCAGAGAAGTGCCAGAATAGCAGGGGATTTAATCAGAGCCTCCATCACTTCCACGTTCTGTCTCATTTCTTGCACTAACCAGCTCTGTCAGAATGTTCCTTTGCCTCCGGAACCAGGTGAGAGGAAAGTTGAGCAATGAGAAATTTAAGTGGCAACAAAAGAAAGTGGAGCTGGGAAGTGCAAAGGAGTCTAGTAGGGAGGTGGGGGGTGGAAAAGCAAGACAGGAATGCAGTGATCACTACCTGTTTTCATTCAGTGCTTTCCAATTAAAGGGATTTTTCTTAGAAGAAAACCCTCTCTCTGGAACACATTCATTTGCTCTCAGTATTTTGTGAAGGCAAATTGAAAACTCACAGGGTAAAATTTTACTTCATGGTAAAATTACAACCAATTTTTCCCACACAACAATAACAACACAGTCACTCTCCAGTTTTCAAATCAATTTTCCTTTCTCTTTTACTGAGATAAGTAGCAAAGTTTTCATGATTTGAGATGTTTTTTTCCCCTCGAGATTTCTAGTTAACCCTGACCAGCTCCCCTCTCAATGATCACACAGTTCCTGTTCCTCCTCCATGAGAGTACCCACTAATTGTCACATACAACAGATGAACTCAGTGTTGCCTAAAAGCTCATTTAGAACCAAATCCTGTTTTAAGACCACACATTTCACAGGGGTTTCCCCATAGGAAGGTGAATTTACTCCTCATCGTGTGTCTGCTCAGCCTCAGACCATCCCTGCCCCAAGCACAAAGAAATGAGTTAATCCAGGACTCTCCTGCCTTTCCAAGCCCTCTGCTGGGGCTTTAACTCTGAACAGCCAAGGGAAGCTTTTCCTTGGGTTGGTGAGGATCTTTCTGTCAGAGAACAGCACAAGCACCAGGAATCTGCACATCAATTAACGTGCCATGCCACTGATTCCTGCAGTGCCAGTTGCTGTTCCCCTCAGCTGCATCCATTCCGTGTGTCCTCGAGACTGGAAGTTTCCCCCCCTGTGGAGCTCACATTTCCTGGGGTTCTGCAGTGCAACATCTCCTTCTCATCAGCTGCCTGAGCTGCTCCTTTGCATCAGATTCTTCACTGCCACGAGGACTTTCCTGGAATTAAAGATCTGGTGGATCCTGGAAGCAGAGAGCTCCTTGGGCAGCAGAGGTTTGTGGGTGTCTCTCCAGGTGTTAGCAGGACCTTTTCAAACCAGGACAACTGTGTTTTCCCAGCCACAACTGACATGATTCCAGCCCCACAGAGAGGTTAGAACAAATAAATGCAGTTTCTTGCAATTCTGGCCTGTTTTCTTAGCCATGAGCCCACCTTTTCCATCCCTTCCACTGCACCATCCTCCCCTTCCCTGCAGATGTTCCCAAGGCTACCCAACAAATGGAAGAATTAGAGAGGATTAGAGCCTGCGATTACCAGTTGGAAGTCTGAGTTTCCAGACCATGCAAAGAGCTCCCAAGGGAACTTTGACTAATTCCATGCAGGAACAGAATTAAGTGCCAGGATCCCTTGGCCAGACAAGCCCAGTGGCAGCATTTCTGCTGCTCAGCCATGGGAGGTGTAAAATTCCAGCTGGTAAACTTTGGGAGGAGAGGAAAGCTGCAAAAAGCCTCTGCCATGAACGTGTTTCTCAAGTTACATTTCACTGCCTGAATTCGGGGGAGTGTCAATCTCACGTCTTTCCACGCTCCAACAGCCTTTTCACTGCACAATCCCAGAACTTTCCAGCCAGCCAAATCCATGGATGGCAGGGAATGTGAGTCCAGTTTAGCACAGCAGTTTCCTGCTGCTTTCCCTCCCTGTTGTCAGCTCTGCCACAGACACAGCTGCACTTCAGGGGTGCAGAGTTCAATACCCTCTTTATAAACATTTATTTATAGGGGAAAAATATAGGGGGGTGGGGGGAAATTAAAGCTCGATTTATACACATTGAGGCAAAAATAAATCAGTGCTTTCCCATGTGGGGCACTATTAAAAATTGAAATAAACCACTAGAGCCACTAGAAAAATCTCTGTCTCTTGGTGCTTTCAGTCTGGATCAGATAAGTAACTCAATCACAAGCCATTGGACTCGGGAGGAGCATTAAGTGTATCAAAAACACCACGTTATGCCAAAGAAAGCGGATGATACAAACACCCTCTACACCTTCCAGACCCAAAATCATGAGCTGACCTCGAGACCAGTGACGGGACAGAGGCTTTTCCCCCACAGGTGTTAAGAAGGAGCAGAAGGAAGAGATTTCCCGCATTGTTTCCTGAGGGATTTTTTTTCACCCAGAAAACCCAAATGCATTCTGCCAAAGTGGATTCTTTCCTGGTAGAAAGCACAGCAGTCACCTGGCACCATCCCCCCCCAAAAGTGGGCACTGAGGATGGCAGGAAGGGAGAAGAAAACCAGCACCCAGGGAAGAGAAAACAAACAGCAGATCCTCGTCAGGAATTGTCCATGTTCAGTGCCAAACCTGCCACAGGAAACACGAGTGAGGCTGAAAAGTTGATTTATTTCACACCACAGAATTTGGAAGATAGTTAAACAATAGAATGGCTGAATTTGTGGTGCAGGGTTCTGCATAAAGAACAATAAAAAACTCACACAAGCCCAGAACTATAAGCAGGCAAAGATTGTTGGCAAATTGTCCTTTATAAGGGATGAGAGATTTCAGAGCAATCTGAAAGCGCTGCCAAGAAAGCCCTGGCTGGAGCTGTGTCATCAAATCAATTCAAACAAATACCCTTTTAAGTAACACTTAGGTCCCAAGTTACAGACTTCATAACTCAGTTTATTTTTAGCAACTTATTTGCAGAGGTACAAATAAACCCCCAAGTGTTTGGAGAGCGGAAGAGGGAATTTATCTTTACAAACTGCCAGAATCTGCCTCTACCTGAACTCAGAAAGCAAATATTTGCTTGGAGGTGATGGGCTTTGGGAGAGGCAGGGGTTCTGCCACGGAATTTTGAAGGGAAGGCACAGGGAGAGATGTTCCCACAAAGGCAGCAAGGAGGGGGCAGGATGGGAAAAGGGCTCTGGGCTCCAGCAGGAGTCAGAAAACTCAGCTCTGCCTCTCACTGCATCCCCAAGTGTCCAGCTTTAAAAACTTGATATTGACATTACTGAGTGTGCAAAATGCACCTGGGGTTTGTTCTCCACGTGGAGCCTGAACCATCTGTGCCTCCCAAGCTGTGGAGCTCAGGAGGGCAGGACTGCTTTCCCCGGGGAGCCCCTTCCCAGCTGGGCTGTGCTCCTGGGCAGGGCCACAGCACTCCTGAAGGCACATCCCACTCTGCAGAGAGCTCCACATCCACCCCTCAGAAATCCTTTCAAATGATGCCAGAAAATATTGGTTGCAATGTTGCATTCACTCGAGGAAGGTGAACAACTCTGAGTAGTGCAACTTGCTTTTTTCCAGCCCTTCCAAGTTCTTTAAGCACTGCAATGTGGGTATTAATGCAAAGCATTCAGTCTGTCACTCTTTATCTGCGTGTCACTCATGTGCATTGATATCATCTGCTGTGAGCAATCTGTGTGTAGTGTGAGCACTATAGAACCCATCTGTGAATTAACCTGTACATATATTTAGTGTGCGGTGGATCTATGCAATATTTCCCCTTTACTTTCAGCACATGGCACTCAAAACTCCAGCAGTATTCTGAGTGTCAGAGCTGTCAGGATGATTAACAACAGGTATTTGAAAAGAAAACAGGAGGTAGTTAAGACCTGCTCCTGGAATATGATTTATGGATGTGTTTTATGGCAGAACCACGACTTTGAGACAAAACCAGCACACATTCAGAAATCTGAAACAAGGGGGTGCTGGGCCAAGCAGATTGATTTTTACTACAAGATTCTGCCCTTTTATTTTGCAGAGTTGGTTAAAGTCAATAAGAAATGATAAAGAATACTCTCCTTTTAAAGACAAGGAACATTGAGGGGAGCCCCCAGCCCCAGCTGTTCCAAATATCTCTACTGAAGCACAGAAGTGATTGATGGCACTGAGTGAGGAGCTGTGTGCAGGTAGATGGGGATGGTTTTATCAAAACCCCTTAACTTAAGAAACGTTATTGCACCAGAATTGATTCCCAGTGATTTTGTTTCCCTTATAAAGTCTCTTTACTAAGGGAATGCAGCAGAAAGGTCCCTGTACCTGCCCCAGCCCTTTCTGAGGGAGAATTGCCATCAATTACCAGAGCATGGCTAAAGACATCCCTTGAACAAGTCAACACAGCAAGATGGTTCTGGATGTGGCTTCATTTCTTAGCCATTTTCCTCTTTATTCCACCCTCCCACCTCTGGTTCCACTGGCCCAAAGCCCTGGGCTGTCACTG
Organism: Scytalopus superciliaris; assembly: GCA_013400415.1. NCBI lineage: Eukaryota > Metazoa > Chordata > Aves > Passeriformes > Rhinocryptidae > Scytalopus > Scytalopus superciliaris. The sequence continues at coordinate 705,025 of VXBX01008231.1, forward strand.
GCACCCCGAGGGGAGGCACAAAGCCAGGGAAGCAGCAGTAAAGAGCTTTTTGCTGCCTGCAAATGCTGCTCCCCAAGTGAGACACGACCAGCCCGTGGTGGGCAAAGGGCCACGAGTGTTGCACAGAACCAACCACAGCTGTCTGGGAGACTTTCCCAGTTTGTACTTTGTTAAGCATTAAAAAAGGATGAATGAAAGGAAGAACCTTCTGTGTTTAAACCCCCAGGGGACTGAAGGAAAGGGCCTGATGCAATTGTCTGAACCAGCTGGGGAAACATTCACCCTGGTTCACATCTCTGTTCTCTCTTTAGCTTTTGTCTCAGTGCGTTGTTTTGCAGGGGGTTTGTGGTTATTTGTGTTCCAGCAAGTGGGCCCAATTTACTGAGCTGAAATTGCTCTTAAATGAAACATTTGAGAGCAGGTTTCTAAACAATCCAAGTATCTGTCCATTCTGAAGGAGAAGGCAGTTACATTTGGTGAGCAAACACTGTACAGACCAAGAGATGGAAAATTATTGCATTGGGGGCTGAAGGAACTGGCTCAAGTCAGAGGATGAAGGGGGAACAGAGATATTTGCTTTCCTTGAGAGGGACCCAAAGCACATCATGTTCCAGGTCACAGAGGGAGCCATTCCAGCTTCCTCCCTCGTGCCCTTCTCCTCCAGCCTGAGGTTCTGCCTCAGGTTCTCTGCTCTCCTCCATCTCCTGTGTCTCCCCTTCCTCCATGCTGAGGGCATAATTCACACTGCATGGCCTGCTCTGTTCCCTCTCCAGCTTTCCATCCTCCTGCCCCCTCCCCACCATCCTTCTTCCCCAGCCTGTCATGTCCACATCAGGAGTGCAATTGGCAAGGGGATCTCAGAGGAGCTGCCTGTCAGACACGTCTGCTCGGAGATCAGCTCTGCTGCTGAAAGTGGAAAGGAATGATTCCTGGGAGGAAATATTGCTATAGTGCTGTTAAGCAGAGTAACTCTATCCAGCTGGTGAATATGACAGAGATCTATCAAAATAAATAAGAAATAAATATTAAGCCATCAAGCCTTGCTAGACCACTTGGGCAGCACGGGAGAGTAAGGTTCAGAATATAAAGGAGATTTATTTTTTAACAGATAGGAGCATCTTACGTGTGAAACAGCTCAGAGAGGTTTCCACAGACCGGTGCTGAAACACCAACGTGCTCTCAAGGCACCTCCAGGTACAAGGCATGTGGAAATTAATATGCATTTTAACTACAACACAAACACAATTACAGTGCTGGTCATTAAGTGGCAGAGATGGATATCCCAATAATGCATCCAGAAACCATCAGCTGCTCCTGCTGTCCTTTGCAGTCCTGGTGAGGGACAGTTTCCTGCCCTGTTTGTACCCCCAACCCCCCCAGATCTCTGCAATTATTGCACCTTTTAGCTCCCATTAGAGAGACTGCCTTTCCTGTGGGCTCACTTCCATCTCCACTCTTTGGACAAACACCTCCTGGTAGCTCCAGAGAATCAGAAAAATCCATTAGCCAGTACAGCATTTTACAAAGGGAACTTGGAGGTGAACTCACAAATGAACACCAGCAATTTCCCAGCGAGTTTCCTGCAGCATAGCACTGTCTAAAAAGTAATTGCTGCTGTCTTGACTTCCCTTCTCTGCTGCACGACGTGGCCTACCCACATGCCCTTGGCCTTTGGAGCTCTTACTAGAGATCTCTGCAGAGGTACAGACGTGCTGAGGGTGCTTCATCCAGCCAACCAGCCAGATGTCCATGAGAGAAAGATGAAAAAGAAACAAGTGTTTGATCCTTCAAGTGGATAAAATGGCACTTCCTGCACCAAGAATGTCAGAAAAAAAGCAGCAGCCCATAAGACAAAAGCCAGGCTGAAGGATGGGGAGAACAACAGAATCTAATCTGTCTTTGGTCAGTAAACAAACCTAGAGAGAATAGGTTTGCAGTGTGTTGACAATGTTCTGGCAGTTCATTAATCCCAGCAAAATCTCTCCAAAGCTACTGATGCATGGATTCCATTTTCAAATTTCTCATTAGTTCCTCTTTATGGATTAAATGCTGATGTTCACGAGTGAATGCACACAGCTTCAGCTGATGGATGTAATTGGGTTGTAATGGATTTTAGCTGCTGTTCCCTCTGATCCAGCCAATTTGAAAGGCAGTATCAATGTGTTCTCCCCAGCTCTCTGTAGGGAATGAGAAATTGAAACCTACAAGATGGAATTTATCAACTTCCATAAAGTTCTCTCCAACCATCATAAAACTGTTCAACTTCTCATTATCATTCTACCCCAGTGATTTCCCAGACTCTGGTCGGGCAGTCAAAATATTAAAGTGCATTTGAAATAAGTAGAGTTGATCCTTCAATATTCTCTATGTCCTCAACATTGATTTAGGGGCTGTAAATATTACCAACCCAGGATGGCATTAACACAGCAAAAGCTTAACAGCAGGAACACAAAGTGATGTGAAAGGATTTAAAGGCTGAAGAAACCTCCTTCCAATTTTTAATACATCTGTATCTCAATAGATAAATAGATCAGTGATTTGCTATCACTATGGGGCAAGTGGGAAAAACAGCTTTATGTTTCCTCCCCCTCCATAAACAGCATCTGACTTGCTCTCAGCTTTAACCCGGCCTTGGCCAACCAGAGGGGCATGGAAGGGTCAGGGAATTCCCACAAGGGAATGGGCAGGGCCACAAAAAGCTCTAGGAATGTAAGAATTTTTACAAAACCAAAAAGAATCCAATCCTTCAGGTGGGGGAGAAACAGGGTGTGACTATCCTGGGATGCAGACTTCAGTTTCCAGGGCCCCACCAGCACAGCCCCCCAGGCTGGGAGCCCCACAGTCCCTCTCTATGGGGGCTCCTCTGCAGAGCCCAGGAATGGTTTTCCAAAGGTTTTCCAGCAGCACGGGCTGAGCTGCCTGGAAAATCTCATTACTGTACAAAGCCCTAAGCCCCTGCACACAGAGCCAGGCCCAAACAGCATTTGCATGGTCCTTAAATTCGACATTACCAAGCAAAGCTGTGAGCAGGATCAAGCGTGACACAAACCCCCCCAGCCCCGGAGCGAGGCTCTTCCCTTTTTATTGACTCCAACTGCCTTTGCATCAGGCCCATCAGCTGAGCCCATTAAGCTTCCCTGTGTGCCAACTCCCTTCCCTGTCAGCTGCTGCCATGACCAAACCCAGCCTGGCTGCAGCGTTGCCTTTGCCATTCACAGTCCAGGCCAAATTCAATAATGGTTTGTAAGTGAAAACTTAATTATTGACTTCAGTGGAGTTGTCGGTGCTCGGGACAGGGAGGAATTTGACCTGCTCTATTACCGGCCACAGAATCCCAAACTAATTATAAAAGGCCAGTAAGACAGATTTTAAATTTCTTAGTTTTACTATTATTATTAGACTACTCATTTCCGTGCTATGAGGTGTTTAAAGACTGGAATATCAACTAAATGATGCCTCATTTTAGAATAAACACTCCGTGCTCTGCCAGCCCATACTCAGCTGTCACTTCCTTACACAGAAGCGCTAAACCTGCTTGCTGGGCTTAGTTGAAATAAACTTCCAACTGATCAAAATGTTAATGAGACCATCTACAAAAAGGCTCAGAAATAAAATTTAATCCAAGGCTAAGTTTCAGCAAAGAACTGAACCAGAGGGTTATGTGGGGACAACAACAGGGACAACCTGAAGGTTCTTCCAAAGTTTGGTGTTGGTTGAGAAATCCGAATGTGGAAAATAAACTGTACTGAACTAACACTGGAAAAGCCCAAAGTTATGTCAGTGCAATCAGAAATACCAGTATTGCCCAGTAATTCCACCACTCCCACGGTTCCTTTGCTGGGTTAATTAAACCTTGGAGGAAGTTCCTGCGATGCTCCATCCACCTGCCTGGGCATCAATCCCTGCTCAGCTCAGTGCACACTGCGAGAGAGACTGAGCAATCCTAACCCCAGGGGGGACTTACACTCTCTCCTGACAGGGATGAGTTTCAAGCCCTGTCAGCTGCACAATAATTTATATCTAAATCAGTTCTGCTTTATTTTAACGTACAGAACTTAAACCTGTAACCTCCCCACCACAATGAACATTAGGAAGAATGCCAACTATAATCCTTAAATACTGTGATAATAAAGTAAAGGTGGGAATTGCAGAAGTAATAAAACCTCTGTTCTCAGAGGTGAAACAGAGCTGGTGCCTTTGAGAAACCCGAGATACACTGATAGAGTTTTTCCATTTTTCCACTTCCCTTCCTGTAACACATTTGAGAGTTTCTCTGTGCTCTTGCACACCTGAGCACCCACTTGACCCCTGCACCGAGGCTTTGTGTGTCCCCTGGCTCCATTTCCCTCTGCAGTGGGGATGCTCAGGTATTTACAGTCAGTCCCCATCACCTCGGGGGCTGCAGTGACCTGTCCCTCCCTCTCCAGCCCAGGGACACTCAGGGCAGGGCAGGGAGAAGGGAAAGGGCTGGTTCGGAGTCACAGCAGAAATTCTCTGCCACAGACAGGAAGCAAGAAGTGCTCAAGTGGCTGTGCCAGGCTCCAGACACCACTCCAGACAGAAGGGGGATTATGGCAAAATACAGTTCACCTCTTAAATTAAACATCCTAGGCACCAGAAGATTATACAAATTAATGCTGCTCCCAAACAGGGCACTCCTGCTCAGAAAATAAGAACTTTGAGCTCTCCCTGAAGCAGGAAAATGGTGATGGAGGCTTGGGCAGTGCTCAAGTGGAGAGTAAAACATCCCCCCCTCCCTCCCCTGCTGGTTGAATACAAAGGCCTCCTCATTTGCTATCACTAATACTCTACCAAAAACTCCTGTACACCTTTAATTAAATTATTGCAGTCCTTCTGTGGATTATGCATAAATCTTCATTTGTTTTCTTTATTAGCATTCGATCTGGTTTTGTTAATTGCATAAATGTTCCCCTCAGGCAGGAAAGCAATATAGTTCAGCTAAAGCAGGGGTTTTGTTAAGGGTAGTCAACTTGATTAACATCACTGTCAATATGATGGATGGAAATTCTCTCAAATGAGTCGCCCATACCTTGAAATCATCACTGGAATATTCATTTCATTAGGACACAAATGATAAATTCAATCTGGAATCATGTTGGCCTGCTCAAAGTTTCCCTTAATACAGGGAAATAGAGGTGCTTTGTCTTCTACACTTTGTAATCAACATCTCAACCCTTTTTATTTCCCAAGTCTTAATATTCCTGTCTCAGATTTGCCAAATGCCTCTGTGTTTCCATCAGGTTATTTTCCTGACTGGAGAGAGCTCAGAGGCCCAAGATCTTACACCTCCTGTGCTTGTTCTCCCCCTCAATTCAGGAACATTTACTGGCATTATGAGCAGGAACAAAACAATTTCTAGTGGTGGTTTTTTCCTTCCCACACGAAGCACGTTCTAAATGAGGTCTTGGGGCGCTTTGGCAAACAAGTCTCAAAAAGGAGGAGGAACAACAGGCCAAGTCCAGAAGAGAAAACAGCTCCCAGAAGCTTTAGACATTCACTGGAGTGTTCAACCATTGCCTCTTTGAAGGAGCAAAGACAAAGAGGCTGAGAAAAGAGAATGTAGGTGTATGTGATGAAAGGTGGCAATTCTTGCACTTTCCCAGAGTGATGTTGTATTACTTTCAATGAGACACTGCATGTAATTACCCACCAGGAAGAGAGACCTTCCTCCCTTTTTCCTTCCTCTTTTGTCTTTTTAATTAAGTTATCTCCCATTCTTAGCAATACTGCCATTATTCCACACAATGTGTGTTCATTAGAAATGCATTTACACTTATCATATCTTGATTTATCAGCTCTTCCCCTCATTTCCATACTCGGGATTAATGGGCCTTGGGACAGAACACACCGAGTGAGCTCACAGGAGTCTGGGAGAGGATCCAGCATCAATAACCCCACATGGCAGAGCCCACACATGTGTGTAATACATGTGGATTTATAAGCAAAGTTACCCAAACAAGGGTGCCTGGAGCATTCAGGTATCTGAAGTCTCCACAGCAATTTAATTCCATGAGTAACTCAGCAATTTGGCTCTTTGTCCAAAGCTGCAGCACAGACACAGCCCAGGGGTTAATGGAACTCTGCAGCGGGAAACTAAAGTGCCTTTAAGATTCCCATGAGGTCACTGACACATTCAGGGAAATAGGAACTTCCAATTCCAGAACAAGCAAAAGAAACTCCTGGGACAAAATAGATGTTTCTCCAAATTCTACACAGATTTAAAGTTCAGAAGCAGAATTTCCTTAGTTCAGGATAGGATGGAATTTTCCCTTTCATAGTTTTACCTGCAAGACATTTTTCCTCTCTGAGGTGAAACACTCCTGGAATAAAATAACCACAACACCTTCCAACACCACCAAAACTCCCAGCCATCCAGAGGCAGGTTCAGACAACCCAAGGTCTCACCCTACTCCTGGAGATGCTTCATGTCTCCATCTAAAGCTCTTTTTGGCTTTGCTGAGGGTGAATGGCTGCAGCAGAACATTCACAGGAAGAGGGTTTGGCAGGTCCAGCCTCACCTGGGCTCTGCTCTCCAGACACAGCCAGGTTTCCATGGAGAGCAGACAGAGGATTTCAGCTGTGGGAGCAGAGCTGTGAGAAATCCCTGGCAGGGGAGCGGGGCAGATGCTGAACAGCTGGGTTAGCAGGGAGTGTGCTGTGGAACTGGCAGGGTCTCTCCACAGCCTTGTCACGGGCTCCCCCCAGCCCGAGCTGTGCAGCCTGACAGGGTCGTGCAGCCCCGCAATCAACTGACAGAGCAGAGAGGAACATCATTAGGCATCTGCAACCTCTGCAGCGACAAGATTTGTTGGAGGGCAGAAGTGACAGCTGAGTAACAACAATATCTTGGTGCTGTGGGCTCCGTGAGCAGTGATGGAAGGCAGGGTGAGTGCCGGGGACAGCCGGGGGCGGCGGGAGGTGGCGGAGGCTCCGCGGAGCGGGCGATGCTACAAATGAAGTGGTGCAGGAAGAGACACGGACATGGCACAGCAGATAAAGATGTAAGTAGGTCAAGCATCACTTTCTCAGGATGGGAGTGACATATTGGCCTTATACAAAACAAGAGTCATTTGTTATTATTTGGTTTAAGCCCATTAAACACACTGGATGCCACTGGCAAAGCCATTTGTATTAAAATCATACTGATGATTCCGGTGCTGAATGCTGTGCTTGCTCTACAAGGTTATTAATTATGCACCCAAATTGACAAAGGTAATAACACTCACCTGGCTACAAGGGTGTGGGGATATTGGAGAGTTCCTGAGCTGCTTATGTTGGGGAGATCACACACACTGGGGCTGTTTGTGTCAAATAGACGAGCAACAAGCATATGAACATACACACTGAGAACCCTGCACTGCCAGGGACCCTGCCACGGACTGCAACAGAGGGGCCAAGGAGCAAATTAATAAAAGCAATCAGCACGTGAAATCAGTGTTTGTGTAGTAAAGACTGGCAGAAAGTGAAGGTGATTGCCCTTGTGCAGCCAGCTGAGGGACTGCAGTGTGAGATAAACCCAACAAGTGTTCTCAAAGCCACCTCCCCACGCAGCGAGCTCAGGTGTGGCTGTCACAGCCAGGGCAGGGGCACAGCTTTGAGGGGAATGGAAACCTCTCTCAGTCTCTGCTAAACAATGTCCGAGGATCTTTTAAAACATCCACTAGCAAACATGGGTAAGGGTATGGCTGGTACCCAGGTACCATTTCACAAGGCACTCATAGGACACAAGATCCCAAAAGGAGGTTCAGTATTTCAACACTGACAAACCAGGCAGAATTCGAGAGCCCACAGCCACGTGCAGCCACACCAAGGGCTATCACTTCATTCCCTCTAGACCAAGAGCCTCTTTTTAGAGATGCTTAATTCATTTGCAGTCCAAAGTATGTATCACTTGAGGTATTGATTTAGTTCTAAACAGATGTAACACCTTTCTAGGCAGAGATGCTGAAATGAGTGGGATAAATCAATTGAGAATATTTTTTCTGCATGTCATAAAATGGTTTTGCATTCCACACAGTCCCAGGGTGGTTTTGTCCAATGGATTATTCTTTTCATTAGTGTTCCATCAAAGCCAGACAAACCAGCTGATTGTTCTCCCCCACCCCCCAAGAAAGTTAAATGCTTAAAATAACTGCTGATAGAAATGTTAATTCAGAGCCTATTGGTTTTGCTAATTAGCATATTAAAGGAAGTCAGAGAAAGGAAAATATCAGTTTCTTAAGAACAACGAACCTTGCCTCTTCCTTAGAGTTAAATATTTCAGGATTAAAGTACCTGAGTGTTCTGAAGACACCTGATATTCAAGGCCCAGGGTCTCTGCAGGCAACAGCAGAGCTTTTAGTTTCCTTGCAGCTGGCTATGAAGTTTTTGGCATGGCACCCACACATCAGCACACCCCAAATAAAGGAGAGAGATTCCATCACACACCGAAAACCCTCAAGGGCTGGGCAGCTCCTGTCCCATGAGTGGTTGCAATGCCTGGGAACTCACACACTCACCTTCCAGTTGTCTTCTGCTGCCTCCTGTCGCAGCTCAGCCCTTCCCAGCTGCAGTTTCATTCAGCAAAAGCCACTTCTTTCTCCTGTAGTTCTCTAATCCAAGCTGCTGCTGCCAGTGGAGCCCTGCAATGAATGAAGGGAGAAGCTCTGAACTCCCCAAATCACACAGGGCCTGTCATGTTGGGCATTATGTTGAAAGCTTTTGGGCAGCCAGTGAAATGCAAAGGCTGTTTGGGAAGCGCAGAGAAATGTGCATATTTTCTATATTTGCTCAAAATGTTATATCCAGGAAAAAAAGCCACATGGCTCTATTTTTATACATTTATATCTTCTACTTACCTCAGAAGGGAAGTTTTAAGCTACTCTCTTGTAGCTGAGTAGAGCTGGACCCAGTGCTGGATTCTCAGCTGCCATAAGGAGCAGACCTCCCTAAATCACCTTTATTTACACCAACCCATGGCCTTGGGTTTCTCCTCAAAATGATTTCACAACTCACTGGGAAGGCCCATTGCACTGCTGATGGCAGCACAGCATTAACACGTTCTCTTGACTGCCCACATTCCTCCTAAGATTCAATCCAGCCACTCTGATTCAAGTCCTGTCCATTTAATCAATGGATATATTTGCAAACAAAGTGGGAGTTTTTATAATGAATACATATGGCACACACCCAACTGAGCCCCTTCACTACCAAAGCCACAACTGTCAGATTTTTGGAAACCAAGCTAATCTAAAACCTCTCCCTTCACAGGATTCCTTTTCCTTTGCCCTGTGAGCATTAGAAATAGTGCTCCTTTTACTAACAGAAATAACTGCTGAAAGAACTGGCACCATGACAATAAATCTCTTATCAGTGCAAGTTTAAATAGTGACTGAAATCATTCACGAAGCAGTTTTATTTAAAAGTTGATTATTCAATTGAAGTTGATTTCAGAGTGACCTCATTGGAGCCTGGAAAGATTTACAGTGGAGCTGAGCACAGTCTCGGGGGACTTGATGACTTCATAGAGCTGCACACATCAATTCTCTTTGACTCACAGAGCTTCTCCCAAATCCCTCTGCTCCCTCTATCTGAGCCAGATCTCAGACCCCATCTCAAACATGCAGGATTGCTGTAGATACCAGCAAGAGATAAATACAGGGTATTATTGCTCTTGGAGAAAGAAAAAAAGAATGACTTGGTGGATTTAGCCAACGTAAGAAGAATCAAGATCTGGCTCTGTGACACTCCATCAGCATTTCTTTCCTAGCATGACAGAGACAGATGGGCTGTTTTGGGAAAGGATTTTTAGAGAAAGAAGAGAAAAACATGTTTGACCCAAGTTTTACAACAAAACGTCAAGCAAAGGTGGGGGAAGAGAAAGGCACGTGCTAAAAATGGAACCTCTCCTTGGCCCAGGCTGCTTGTGACAGTAAGAGCTTCAGCTCTGAGGTCTCATCAGCAGCTGGGAGCCCACAAAGGTGCTGGGAGTGTTCAGGGAATGGTGTTTGTGCTTCTGCTGATGCATTTATAGCACCAAGCTGGGGGTTCTGCCTGAGAGCAGAACTCTGCCAGTGTCTGCATAAACCCACAGCTCATGTGCAGCAGGACTGGGGGGGCTGGAGTGGCTGCAGCTGCCTCTGCACCAAAGCCCTCCCTGCCACAGACACAGAGCCTGGGCTGGCAGGTGGAGATCCTCCCCCCTCGAAATCCCTCACCTCTCAAGCACCCTCAGGAGCATCAATATGATCATTACCAATTATGTAACATCAAAGCAAAAGAGATTAATAACTCAGCCTTGAAATCCCCTCCAGATTTATCACCCTGTGCGTCCTGTCTCCAGGCGGCATCGGGAAGCTGTCACCGGGAGACACGGAGAGGTGCAAACTGGAGCTTTGTGCTGATCATGAGACAGTTATTCTTTATCAACAAGTGAAAAATGTGTGGAAATCCATCTGGGTGTTTATCTCTGTCATTAACACAGCAGCCTCTAAGTGCACAGGAAGGAGGCATTTCATCAATTGCTTCCTTGGGCCCTCGGAATCGTAGGAGGGTTTGGGTTGGGAGGGACCTTTTAAAGGTCATCTGGAACAACCCCCTGCAAGGAGCAGGGACATCTCAACTAGATCAGGTTGCTCAGAGCCCTCTCCAACCTCACTGACCCCCGAAGGACTAAAAATACCTGCAAGCCCCTTCCCAGGGAAGATCTGCTGCTGGTTTTTCATGTATTTACAGATCATGCCCAGGTGAATTCAACAGGTCCCTCCAAATTCTGCTGCTCTGTGTGTGGGAGTCGTGACAGGCAGGAGTTACCTGATCAACAAAACCCCGCTGGGAGGGGAGAAAGGGCTCAGCTATGCCATTTGGATACAGTAAAAAATTAAACCATCTCAGAGTGTATTTCTTTCAGCCTGAATAAACCAACTTTACCCTTTCACAACGGCTCTCAAATGTCAAGACACAAATCTTGAGGAACTCTGTAGTTTCTCAGGGTTTAACTTCTTGAGAACATAAATTTATCCAAAATAACATCTAAGGGACAAGTTAATTTGACAATAACTTTCTTTCCAGTCTAATTAAAGGTTGTATGAATTTCTGAAGGACGAGTTCATGCCCAGGGTAACACTGGTTGAGTATTTCATTAATCTTACCTCAAATAAATGTGGACCATAATGACAAAGCCAGCTCTCTTCAGAAACCATTATTTTTTATCTACATAAAACAACTTTCTGTCCCTTTCTTCCCGTTTGTGGTTTTTACCACGCTAAGAATCAAATTGCAGAGAGAATTATTGGGACCAATTTAAGGCCATTTCAGCTCAGGGACACAGTGGGGTCCTTTCCATGCCATTGTTCGGCCCCTTCCACACATGGAGCTGCTCGAGGCTCCCACAGAGCCGGGAGAGGGAAGGGGCCACAGCCTGGGGGGCTGAGCCAACGTGCCCACGCTGAGCCCTGCTATTTAAAGAGGTGGGTTTCATGCCCTGCAAAACCCCTGGGAAAATTAAGAAGCATTTGCAAGGCAGGTTTACCTCTTAGGTGCAGCTCTGCCTTGCCAATAAATGTCCCTGTTTTCACTGAAATAAGGATTTATTTTTCTCTCATGCAAAGAAGAAGAAAGGTTAATGAGGAGTCAGGATCTCTTTATACACCAACTTATCTTCGACTGCTCTGGCTTCCCTCACAGCAGCTTAAACAGAGCAGCATCCTAAATGTATGAAAACTGCTTTATTTCCAGTAATTAGAGAAACTAATGAATCCAAACACCACAAAAGGTCCAGATTTATCAGGCTGTCTGCTTCCAATTTGTATCACACACTGTGTGCTCAGAGACAGTAAAGAGCAAATTGCATAATTAGGAAAAGGTTAGAGTTTTCTGCAAAGAGTTTACAGAAAGCAATGACGAACATCTGACAGCACATTCCACCCCTTTTGCCACCTGTTTCTCCAACTCAACCCCAAGTCAAAAGGCTCCAGCTCATGATCTCCCCACTGCAGCCCCTCTTTGTCCACCTCTCTCTTCAGGTGCCTGAGAACTGACAGGGAAGGGCTCCAAGGAACAAACAGCTGGGCAATATTCCAGTTGCAGGGGAAGGTTTTAACCCCAAATTTGGAAGCCCCGTGTTGTCATTGCAAAGGACACATTTGGGTGTCAAGGAATGGAACCAACATAACCATTTTTCTACCATTTTACAGCGTAAGGAAGTTTAATTTACAGTTCAGTTTAATTATTCCTAATACAGTTAACATTTCAATAATTAACTTCTACAGCAACGTGGGGGAAATCTGATTTATCTGTTTACTTCCCTCTTTAGCTGTTTAATGAGCCACACTGCCCTCTGCTCTGGAATCCCTTTGCATGGACAAAGGCACTGAGAACTGCAGAGCAGATTTTCACCCTTGCCCAGCCAGGCTGCTCTCAGGGCTGTCTCCTCAGTAGCTGTACCTGTTTTCCAGAGGAGAATCTTCTCCTGCTGATTGCTGGGCACAGAATGATCTGTGAGTGCCCAAGGAAAGATCTGAACAGTGCCAGAAACCTGAGCTGCTCCCTCTGAAGGAACCTCTCATTGACTAACATGATCCAGAAATACTGCACGGCTCTGCCTATCAACAAACCTTTTGTTTCTTCAAAGGTGCCAATTCTTTTCAGATTTTCATGGTGTTTTATATAGCCAGAGACTGTGTCTTGTGTGGACAAGCTGGAGAGTTTTATTCATTCACCTTCTAAAAGAGCCCTGGGTGAACTCAGTGCTCACCCATCATGAATTCACACGAATGTTCCACTTGTGACAACTCAATTCCAGCAGCTGAATTTCATTGCCTCTCACCACGTGCCAAGTCATGTCCCTGCCTGTGCATCCCACAGCACTCAGGGCCACAAGCACAATAGCTGCATGTTATTAAACCCCCAAATTGGGGAGATAATCTATTCATGGCTCATTCCTCCCCCTCCTCCCTTCCCGTCCCCTTAGAAACAGCTCTTCTCCCCAGTAAATAAAGTTAGAAAGCCTTATCATTAATTCTATTTAGGCCTAATATGTCATAAAGCCAGGAAAGCAGGCCATTTTCCTCTCTGCTGGGGCACAAAACATGGATTAACTATTCCAACCAGAGCTGTGAATGATTTATTAATTCAATTTTGGAGTGTGTGACTGTCACATCATATAAGTTTGTTATAAAAAGAGTCTCTCTGAGGACTCTTTTCCTATTTTGAAACCAACTGACTGACATTTCACACCCTCCCCAACCATGGCCATCCATCCCCTCACTGCTGCCTCTGTCACACAGAGGTGACACCCTTTGTCCTGGCCATGTCTAAGTGTTTGTATGGGATGAGGGAGAGCTCTGGTGGTCCATGGCAGTGACATCCCAACCCAGCTTTGTGCTTAAATTTGGGGACTATCCAGTGCTCTGGGTGGAACTGGATGGTCAGCTCTGCTTGCTCAGAACCACAGAGGGGTTGAGGTTGGAAGGAGCCCCTGGAGGGCACCTTGTCCCACCCCCTGGCACAAGCAGGGCCACCTAGAGGTGGCTGTCCAAAATGATGCCCAGGTTTTTCCATTTTTAATATCACCTCGTTCATTTCTTCCTGTCTATAAATAAAACACGAATGTGGAAATAATAAGCAACGTGTGGAAGCTGCATTTCCCCTGGTTACAAACAATGCCAAGTTTTAACACAGATACTTTGAAGTTTGCTTCAAAATTTCCCACGTTAATGTAAAAGCTGGTGGAGTATTTCTGTTCAATGAACATCAATAAAATGTAAAAAAACATTAGAAAAACCCTTTCTACAAAAAGTGCCTCCATTAAGAAAGTTTCAGACCTCAAAGCCCAGCTTACCCAGCTGAGGACTGACAACTTGTAACCAGAACAGCACAAATATTCCCAGAGACTGCAAAACCAGGAGGAACACAAATAACTTCATTTGATCTCCCCCATCTAACACAGACCGTGGCAGTTCATTCACTCACCTCAACACAAAGCCAATTTTGGCTAAAACACTCCTCCAGAAGGAGCCCTGCCTTGGTTTGCAGACATCACTTCCCGTGGTAGTTCATTCCACTGCAAACCAGCCATGCCATTATATCTAATTTGCACCTCTCTTGTTTCAGCTTATTCCATTCATTTTTGCTCTCCCTCTCTTTACTAGATTAAGGAACTCTTCCATCCCCACTGTGAGGCAAGAATAGGAGCCTACTCTCAATTCCCCCTGAAACCCAATGTTGTTTCATTTTCAGATCTAAGAACCCCGTTCCATTTCAAAATAAAAATAAATAAAACCCATTCTACAGGATGGAAACACGAACAGCAGAGTAAATGCTCTCTCTCATTTGCAGTAATAGCTGCGAAATGCCACTTTGGGAGTGGAAAGTATCTCGATTCTGTAATTACACGTTCATCATGCCTGCTCTGCTTGGGGCCCCCGGGCAGTATTTCAGAGCCCCAGCCCTGCAGGGCAGCCACACTCCCGCTAATCACTCGTATATTCTCCCTGCAGACGACAAGGTCAGTCCTTTTACAGGGCTCTGGCTCCAGCCAGCCTGACACGTCCCTGGGCTGCAGTTGGGGAAAGGTCTGGGAAGAAAAGCATTGAGGAGATGAATCACTTGGGCTCGTCGGTGCAGGGCAGGCAGGAAGGAGCCTCTGCGAGGTGTCCGTGCCGCTGATTTACCATTCACAGCCTCCTGGGCAGCTGAGAAATGAGGTCTGGGGGGCACAGGGGCAACGGGAAGAGAGACTTCTGTAATCCCCAGTAGGCGTTCAGGAGACTGGAGTCTGTGTCATCCTCCTCCTCCACCTCAGAGAGGAGAATTCTGCTGGGCTTGTGGGCTCAGGGATGGAGCTGGCACAGGATGGTGGGTTACCTGCTACAAGTTCTTTGTGGTGTGGCCCTTTACCTCCCAAAGACACCCAGCTAAAAAGGGGCAGTGGCAAGAACTGTGCAATCTAACCCCAAAAATAAAGCTTAGCTTTGCCTTCACTAGTAGTTTGTGTAAAGCACAGCTGCAAACTGTGCCCCCACCAAACCTGGGCCACCTGGATGTGTCAGGGCAATGAGTTCTTAAACACAATAACATTTCCCAGAGCTCTTCTGTCCAAGTATTTATTCTGCCTTTGACACAGTTCTTTTCTTGCTTGATTATTTCCTATAATTCAGAGTGGTCCCAGTAATCAAGACAGGACACACTCCTTCCCATCCTGCAGATGAAAGGCAGATAATTAAATGGATGTTTCCAATACCATGCTCTATTTGTGCTACTTTCTATACGGTGAATTAATGCTAAAGCTGCAGAGATTCTCCTCTGAACAAAGAAACAGCACAAAGAAATCGATTTGTATCTGGTCCTATTGTACACGGATCTGAGTCGGAGTGTTTATCTCTGAATTATACAGTATCACGCCAGGAATGGAGGGGCTACAGAACTTCAAAAAATAAATCAAAATTGTGGCAGTTCATTCCCACTTTGCAAAGGCACAAATGAATGCAGAAGGTTTTTTGAAGCCGAGCAAAGGGACCTTACAAGGGTGAGCAAGCAGTTGCCACACTGCAAGAACATAAAAGGGCTTTAAGCAACGATAAAAACACTCTTGGCTGTCACCGTGCAGTGCATGGAGCAGCAGCTGAGCTGTTCCCAAAGCCTCCCATCCCTGCTCCACGTTGGGAATCCCATCCTGCCTCTGCCACCAGCAGACACTGGGACTGCAGGTCTCCCTGCCCTCACCCCCAGCTCAGGCTGCTGCCAGCAGAGCGGCTCGTTGTGTTTTGTAGGGCGCATTTGTGCCCATGATGCCCACAAAACAAGGCACCAGAGTCCCACCAAGCCCCTCCTTGCGGCTCTTGTTGATCCCACAGCTGGGAGCAGAACCAAAGCTCATCATTCCACCCGGGGTTCCGTGCTGAAAAACACCCTGGAGACGCTGCAGCTGAGGTGATACATCCTCCCGAACGCTGCTTCCCTGTGCACCCGCCCCGAGGTAACCATGGCAAACAACAGCTCTCAGCAAGACATTTCCAACTTCAAATATTCCTTTGCCATCCAAGGTCACTCCACGGCACTAAAGCAGTGGGTGCTGAGCCCTCCCAGGTTCAGCCACGTGGTAAAGGCAGGAGGGAGAGGAAGAGAAAAGGATGGGAAGGAAGGAAGATACAGAAATTAGAATGGCTCGTAATTTGTTTTGTTCTCACATTTATTCCCTGGGAATCAAAATACAGTAAGCTAAGGATCAAGAGTGCCAGAATCTGAAAAGCTGTGAAAGACAGGCTAATTATAGGCACCGTTTAACAGATGGGGAAGCTGAGACCAGGACAGGCCAGCAAGTGTAAACAGGGCTCTGTGACGACCAGGGGGGAGCTGCATCAGCGCATCTCATCAATCTGCCTCCTCAGTTACTTTTGGGGCACAATTGACTCGTGTTTTCAAGTTTTTTCCCTACAAGTGGAAGAGATTCAGTCTGCTAAAAATAATGGGAAGACAGAAGCAGTAGAAAGTCTGAGTTCTCACATTCAGCCTGGGAACTGCAGCTGCTCCAGCAAATCCCCCGACATGGTGCATTGCTCCAGGAGCTCGGAGCACAGGCTGCTTCCAGCCTGGGAAGAGCTGACCTTCCACAACACCAGCAATGGAAAACTGGAGCTTTGGTGAAACGAGTCATTTCCCAAAGAGTTTCCAAAGTTGTTTTCCATACGAGTCTTGATAACAGTTTTAAAAGTCAGTCCAAAATTCCCAAATGCTGCTCAGTTTTGCTTTTTAATTTGGAAGGCCTGATCTCAAAAGACAAGTCTCCAGCAAATGGATTTTAATCATGTCTGAGAACAGGCCTCAAGCCTTCATTTGCTGGAAAATACTTTGGGATGAGCACCCTGGGGACCTTATTCTGTGTTTTTCTTGCAGAATGAGCTGAGCAGAGTCAGAGCCAGCCCAGCCTCCACCTCTGGCACAGCTGAAGGATTCAGCTCACGAGGTGCTCACACCACCCTCACCTTACTATGTACTATAATAACCAGGTAAGAAACAGGCAAGAAACCAGGAGATCCTTTGATTTTTCCACATTCCTTAAGGAGAAGGGTAAAACAGGGAGAAACCAGTGTGGCTGGTACATTGAGTCTGCTCAGGACGCCAGTCAGGTTTGTGTTCCCCTCAGTTTACTTTCCTGTGATAATAAAGGTTCTCGCCGCTACCAAATGAGAATTCTGAATTGGTTCTCAGTTCAGTAGAAAAAGAATTAAGAGTTTCTCCTTTGCCTATTGTTCCCTGGCTTATCAGCTTCCCCATGGCCAGGGCAGGCTGCACTGAGAGGCAGCAGCAAATAAATCCCCCTCATTAGTGAGTTACTGTTTGACAACCCCAAGCCTGACTTTGTCAGCTCAGAGTGGCTTCTCCTCCTATTGTTAAAGAGGCAGAAAATCTGCACTGTTCTGCCAAGCTGCCAAATCAGATTTCAGCAGCAGGACACCGAAAGCTGAAAAAAACAGAGCTCAGGATCAGATCTGGTTTGCTCTCTGCTCCTCAACCTTTGGCACAAACCCTTGTGACATCTGCCCATCAGCTGCATCTCAGGGCATCTCCTGAACTCCCAAGGCAGGAATTTCAGAGCCCCCTGTGACAAGGGCAGGGACCCCAAGGGAGGATGGAGAAGATCCAGCAACAAGACAGGCAGGTGTGCACGTGAGGCACAGAAACACCGGGCCAGCAGCAGGATTTGTGTGCTCAAATTGTCCTGAAAATGCAGCAAATGGACAATTTTGCAACATGTCAAGCAAAGACACACAGAGCAACACACACACCCTGCGGGACACGGAGGGGTTGGCAAGGCCAGAGGAGGGTTTTGCCAAATGTGCCTGTGGGGAGGCAGTTCTGGGAGTGGATGGAAGCAAAGAGCAGATCCACCACCACCACCAGCAGGTTTTCCACTGCTGCTCCCACCCTGTTTTTAAGCACAGTCCTACTGATGAGAGATGTAGAGGGAAGAGCCTCACGTGGTCACTTCATGCTGCCAGGACAGGACAAAATGTGCCCTAAAAGCAAACTGGGACCTGGCTCAAACCATCAGCTGCCAGCACTTGAGCCAGGACACACCTAAAGAGCACAACTAACCTGTCCTATTGGTTGGCATTTTTAGGATGAAACCTGATTGTGCCTCAATGCTGGTTTGGTAGCCCAAGCAAAACATCCCCCTCCTCTTGCAGGTGGATTGCAAGGGCAGCCTGGGATGCAGAGGGCACTTCTGGCTGCTGTGGAGCCACAGCATGGAAATGGCTACAGATCCCACTGGGAGTGGGAAAAGCCACGGGAAGAAAAGGGTGAAGTGAGACAGAAACTTGGTGCTGTGGATACCAAGAGCTGCTCAGCTCTGCACAGAACCATAGCAACAGTCCCAGCCTCTCCCAGGTGCCAAAAGGAACGGCAGGAGCAGGCAGGGATCCTAAACCAGCAGAAGGGAGAACACAAGGGATGGTTCTGGCCTTGGAAGGGAGAGGCTGCCTCTCCCCCTGTGCTCTTTGCAGTAGCTCACAAAAGAGGGGATCATCTTCCTCCAAGTTTCCCTCTGAAATGCCCACAGTAGAACAGCAAATTTGGGAGACTTTTAAGCCCTATAAACACATGGTAGACTACTTTTCTGGAAGATTAATCTTGCTACTGCTCCTTATTTTATAGGGGCACCTCTTTTCCCCAAAAAACTTTCTATTCCCTCTTATTCTCAGCATGCAGCAGTGCTTTTAGCCACAAGCTGAGAAACCCCCTTCCCCTCTCCCCTTTTAGTCCTTGAATCTCAGGCTTTTAGCATCTAATTTGAATCCCAGGCTTTTAAAATGTAATTTGAGATAGCAGGGATTCATGTTTAGCTGCCATCCCCGAAGAGGGAGCACAGGCAATAGAGACACCCGGCCCATTAGCCGACATCGCGCTCAGCTCCCTGAAGACCGTGCTCAAAAAAAGAAAAACTATAGACTTTTAAGGCTAATTGCTTCCAAAATATAGTCCCCATTCCCTCTCATTATAGCCCCTCTAGGGAGAAATTCAGTAAAATAACTGGTGATATTTAGGTAGCTTACTTTTGGCAGGCTGTGCAGGGAGAGAGTGGGAAACAGTCCCCAGGGCGCTCCTGTCACCCACCTGCTGCTGCTGCTCTTCCATCCTCCAGCACCTCCCTGGCAGCCTCTTGCCAGTCCTTGTCCTCTCAGGCTTCATGATGACCCATTTCTAGACCTGTATTTGCTCCCCTCTATCACAGAAAGCCATTTCCTCCAACACTTGTTAATCCACCACACAACACACTCAGGAATCCACATCCCTTGGCGTGTTTGGAGCTCCAGTTCAAGGATCCCCCTCACCCCCAGGCTCCAGAACTCAGGCAGAGGTGAGAAATCAACACTGTTTAAGGGGGGGGGGGAAAGCTTTGACAAACAAACCATGCCTTTTAAACCAAAGGTGAGATTCCAGGCTGCATAGACAGCCCCCAGTAATGCCCCAGAAAACAGTTCCCAACATAGTCCTGTCAAACTGACTGTGTGGCATCTGCAAGAATTAAAGTTCTGCTCACAGACTAAACTCACAACTTGTGGCAGAAGATTTTGGACCAGGACGAGTTCAGGAAACCTGAGCCTTTCACTTAAAAAGCAGCTAAAACAACATCCAGGGTTTCCTGGGTGCAGAGAACAAACTACAAAACCACATGGAAAAAACAGCAATTTTTTGACACTCCCCTCTCAAAATTTATTTCCTAAAAATCTGTATTTCTTCCAGCAACCTCATGGCTGTTCAGGGCTGAGAGATTTTCAAGGTGCCCTCTCTGTGCCATTGGCCAGGCTCACTTCCCTTGCCTGGAAAACCACATCTGGCCACTCCTGCTTTTCCAGCTTTGAGCCTGTTCTGCTCTGGGAGCTCTTCCTGCTGCTCTGGCTGTTTTACTGCAGCACACAGGGAGGGGCACGGGGGCATTTTAAGCAGAGACACGGTGCTTTAAGACTTCTGTTTGCACACATTAATTGGGATTAGCCTAACATTTATTCTACTTACAGCACAAAGCCCTTTGTTAAGGAACACATGTCAAGTTCTTCTGGAAAACCGACTAAGCTGAGAATTGAATTGCTTGCAGTTTTTACCCAAGCTTATACTTGGAAGCTAAACCACTTGTGATTATTTGGTTTATGACATTTATTATAGAACCAAGTTTCCTCTGGGGGCCAGGCTTTTAACAGGCTGGTCAAAGGACAATGAGATGCTGGAACAATGACAGTGGCCTGAGCAGCCCCTCAAAACAAAAGCAGTGGGGCACATCTGCACCTCCACACACTGGTGGGATCTCTGTGGAGTGTGACCACCTACAAACCAAAAGTCATAGAATTAAATGAAATTATGTTAAAGATCATATCCCTGCTCTTTTGGGTCACTCAGGGTGGCAAAGCCCAGCAGGGAGGCACCTTTTGCAGTTCTTTGTGAGACAAGTCCTAAAGCCCACGGCTCTGCAGCAAAACTGAAATAATCAGTTCACATGAAGCTTTCGTGAAATGTCCAAATAAATCTTCATTTCGAAAGCCCAAGGAAAATGAAAGGCTGGATGGAAAACCTGAAGGGACATTTTTGTTTCTGCACTTCAGCAAGTGAAGACTGAGCTTGATACCCAAAGCCACAGGTCCTGCTCTTCTCTTCATTGGCGACTTCCAGGAACAATAAAGTTAATTCAGTGCTCAAGCCCTCCCTGAGGATGGTTTTAGGTTCTCATCCTCCCTGTCAGCCAGTTATAGGAACATTTTGGTTCTATACTTGTGTCAGCCACTATTGCAACACATTGTGAGAAAATAAATCCACATTCCCTCATCTACCCCTCTCCCTTGTGGGGAATAAACCTGGGGAGGGACAATGGGCAGAACCAGAATGGCAAATACGACACCAGTGCAAACGTTGTACAATAGAAAAGTGACTATTTCCAGTGTCCAGATTTGATCCAGATGTACATTTCAATGGAAGGGATGTACTGCAGAGGGAGGTTCAGTGAGGTTAAACAACTCAGTGGTTCTAATATGGTTTCACAATTTAACAGGGCCCTTTTAAGCCAGAAAAAGCATTTCATTTGCTTTCTTCAGCCTTAAAATCTCCACATGGTTTTTATTTCCCAGGCTCCAGCCTGAGCCCTCAGCCAGCCACTGCCAGGAAAGGCAAAGAAACACATTTTTGGGGTTTGTTTGCCTGGGAGCAGCAGATGATCATGAATCACAGTCACATTCTGCACAGCTAATGAGTGTGACTGATAGATGTGGGTCCGTTTGCATGGCAGGAATTGGGGGAGGAGAAGGAACAGCCACTGAGGGAGGAAGCAAATCGTGGTGGCAGCTGAATGCAGAGAGACTGAACACAGAAGGGCTTGGACAACTTGCATGTGTGTCAGATGCTCGTGTGGTTAATGCTCTGGAGCAGGGAGGTTATTTTAAACCACAGGGGCCTCGTGTGACACGTGTGACATGTACCACATCTGCCAGGTGAGCCAACAATGAACCAACACCCGTCTGAGCTCATTTAACCTCGCAGGTAAAACCTGCACAGGTAGAACTAATTCTGACAGGGACAATTCCTCACCTCCAGGTGAGCTCCACTAAACCAGCAGTTAAATGATGTTAAAATGTGTGACAGCACTGCCCTAAGCTGTCCCCCAGACCAGGGGAGGCCAGAATTGAACCCGAACTGAGGAAACAACCCCTGCCCAGGTTGTTTGCTCTGACTCCTCCTTTGCTCTAGTTCTTGTCTCCCTGAACTAAAAGAAATCTCGGCAAAGTTCCCACATGACTGCACACCAAATTGTCTTGCAAGAATGGTTTCTTTGTCTGTGGGGCTTTGAAATTCCTTTTGTGCTGGGGTCATCTGATAAGGACAGACATCTCCACAGGCAGTTTTCTAATATCTGTCCTCGTAGACACTGAGAGGATGCAACATCTAAACAATCCATCTCCCCTGCTTTGATCTGAATGTTCTTGCATAAATATTAAGTGGCCAAATCTGAGCTCCAATCAAACTCCTGCCTGCAGTTTGTTTGTGGCTCAATTCAGCATTATATCAGGCTGCTATCCCGAGGCTCTGCAGTGTAATCCTCCTTATTCTTGCTGCTTTCCTGCTCCAACCCAGACTTATTTTCCCCAATTCATTCTCAACCGTTGCAAAATATTGCCCCGCATATAAAAGAACTGATCTGAAATTAGGCACAAATCCACAAACATCTTAACTGGGATGCAGATATCTCAGGCTATTCTTGCAGATTTCAAGGCTGGTTTTTCAAGCTCCTGAGGTATGCCTGTGTTAGACTGGCTTTGGAAGAGGAATTGAACAATATGTGAACTAAATCAGAGCTAACTAAAGCATCAAGCAGGACTGGAAGCAAAGCAGAGGCTTTGGGAAAGGCAACAGTTGGAACTATCCAAATATAGATTGGCCTGAGGCAGAAGGCTGGACTTGAAGACAACAGAGACTCCACACTGCAATAAGTGAAATAGGATAACCCTTCCCCTCAAACCACCTCTGAATGTTCAGAGATTGAAAAACATGCACCTGTAAAAGGACTTTGTGCCTCTGAGCACTGGGGGGGACACTGAGGAGTTAACACGGAAATATTAAAAAAAGAAAAGAGGCAGAATCAAAGCCCCAGGATTTCAAAACCAGCTGCTGAGCTTGGGCACATTTCAGAAGACTGTCCTGAGAGGCCAAATGTCCAAAGATATTGGTTCTAAAGGCATTCAAATGGTATGACCCAAATGTTAAAGAACTCAGCCTTGAAACCTCAAGTTCACAGAACCACAGGGTATGCTGAGCTGGAAGGGACCCCCAAGGATCAGCCAGTCCAACCCTCAGCCCTGCACAGGCCCATCCCCAGGAGTCTCACACTCAACTGAGAGGGTCATCCAAACCCTCCCGGAGCTCTGGCAGCCTCGGGGCTGTGCCCAAACCCTGGGGAGCCCGGGCAGTGCCCACCACCCTCTGGGGGAAGAGCCTTTCCCCGAGATCCAACCTGACCCTGCCCTGACACAACTCCAGGCCATTCCCTGGGTCCTGTTGTTGGTTGATGGTCTCATTTGCCTCCAAATTCTCCCCAAACCTGACTTTGCACACCAAACTGGAGACCCTCATTGAGGGCCAGCTCTTGGAGCACCATTTGTGCCCTGCCCTGAGCAGCAGGATCCGTGGGCAAGGAGCAGCCCCGGGTGATGGATGAGAGCCAGGCACGGAATGGGAGCAGCAGTTCAGTGTGTTGATATATTAGTGTAATACTCCAGATGATGCAGGAGGATCAGAACAGGCCCATCTGATAACATGTACAAGTAATCCATCACCACAACGAGTTGCTCCAGTGATGTATTACTCAGGAAAAAAAGAACTCACCATCTAAAGGGGGAGCAGGCCCAGAAAAAAAGGCAGCTGGTTATTTCCAGGGTGAAATATTCCTGGACCTGCAGGGCTTCCTTGGCACTGCTCAAACACACACTGGGTACATCCCCCTCTCCACTCCCACCCCCAGGTACAAATCCAGTTGACTCGACTGGGAACAAAACAAACCTCATTTCACATGCCCTAGAACACAAACCTGAGTGCTGCATTCCAAATTCATATTGGGAATCCCCTTGGATTTCTTCAGAGTGTGGGATCTGCAGTTTAAGCACTTTACAACTTTGCAGATTAAAATAAATTCAATGAAGTGATTTTTAATTTCTTATTGTGTATTGATTTGCTTCTTTTCTGTTGGCTTTTTTGAGACTATTTAATTTAGTCCAAACTAATCCAGTTGGCTGGTGGGAGGAATGGAAGAGAGGGAAGAAGAGCCTCTTCCCTAATAAATCCAGAGTGGCTGATATACAGCAGATATTAGAGAATGAACATTCTTTGTATCTGCAGAGATGACAGTACAGTATAATGAGAAATGATTTTGAAGTAGTAATTTAAACCCTATACAATAATGACACCAGGAGATAAATAATTAATGTTTCGTATTTTTTTCCTGGGCTTTTCATCTCAAGGAGTCTCCAGGCTCCTCACAGTCTTTATAACTGACAGGAATCAATGCACTCAGTGTTCACACACATCCATCCCACAGAGCACAGACCCTGCTCAGAACAGGCCAAGCACAGCACAAAGGGAATGTTTCAGGGCACGGGAGACTTGGCCAAACTGGAATTCGGCTGGAACTTTGGATTTATCACCTCCATATCTGCAGAATCACAGAATCAACTGGGTTGGGAGAGACCTCTGAGATGATCCAGTCCAACCCTTGATCCAACACCCCTGTGGTTACCAGACTGTGGCACTCAGTGCCACATCCAGCCTCATCCTAAATACCTCCGGGGATGGAGAATCCCCCCCCTCTCTGGGCAGCCCCTTCCAATGCCTGATCACTCTCTCTGTAAGGAATTTCTTCCCAAAATCCCACCTAAGCCTCCCCTGGCACAGTTTGAGCCCGTGCCCTCTTGTCTTGTGGTGCCACTGAGTGACTCAAACCCCCTCAGGTTTGTCTTGCAGGTGAACCTGCCCTCCCTCCTGGGCTGACATTCAGCTGTTCCCTTCACAAACCAGTGCACAAGAAAGGAACACACCAAGCTGCACACACAACAAAGAAGTAGAAAGAGTCTTGTTTTTAAAGTGATTGCCATAAAGCATTTTATGCTTCCCCCTCCACCACCTTCTCTTCATGCTTGGAGAAGCAATAATTTCATTAAGTGATTAAGTGCTTTTATTCCTCTGACTCATAGTTCATAAGACACACGAGCATGAATTTCAATTAGTGTTTCTTACAGTGGAATTGGGATGAGGAAAACATTCCCGAGCTGTGGAGAAAGGGTGGGCTAAACTCTCCTTAGCAGCCCCGGTGTAAAGCAGAACAGGCAGGAACACGTGGCTGCAAAACAAGCACAACAGCAGAACACAACTCGGCATGTCCAACCTCCTGTTGCTGAGCAGCTTTGCTGAAAGCCAACGCTGAGAGTTCTGTGTGTGTCAGGGCTGAAACCATCCCCTGGAGGGAGTTTTAGTGCAGGAGTCCTGGTGGCCTCGGGGTGCTCAGCTCCCACAGCCTCGGCTCTGCCTCAGGACAAGAGGTTTTACTAAAACTCAGATTACACCTCCCAAAGCTAAGACTGGCCTTGCTGAAGATCCACGAAATTATTCCTTCCATTGAGGCTCAACTTTGAGTTCTTTAGGCCAGAAACCAGTCAGCCAGTGATTGCCCCTCCAGCAGGGGATCTCCAGCCCTCATTTGATCTGTTGTCTGTTCACTTTCCCATTTATCACCTGGGAATGAGAACACCACGGGTGCTGGGCACGGCTATCAGTGCCACGGCTTCATTTTCTTCCCTCTGCTGATTTCCTATTGATCAGGGAGCTGAAACAGCTACTCAAATCCTGTTCCAGCCAAACTGCCCCCAACACCTCTGCTCTGATGTTTTAAAAGAATGCAGATCCCTTTCCTTCTCCGGTGATTCCTTTGCAGGGCTCAGGGGAGGTGTTGTTTATGTCAGGAGGCTGCCACTGGACCTTTTCCATGGGCCCTGTTGTGTGACTGTACAAAAACTGTGGCAGCGAGGGAGGATGAAAGCTGTGGCCTGAAGATAAATATTCACCCAGAAGTCAGATTTAGGAACATTATCCCTGTCTTGCATATTCAGGATTTCAGAAGGGGAAGATTAATGTTCTCAGCCTTTTTGCATTGGCAAGGAGATGTCAATTCTGGAATTAAACCCTAATACCTAATCCCGTGCCTTGAAGGACAGAAATGTCTTCTCACTTACTTGCCCTGAAAGGCTGTTGTGGTGGTTTGACATCAACAGCTTTGGTTAAAAAGCAGCTTCCCTGTCCCTCCTTCCCCAGGTGAGCCCCTGTTTGGGCTTTGCTCTGCCAGGAGTGACAATTCCTCTCTCCCAGGGCACTGACAGACAGAGTTAGCTGTTTCCTGACCAAGTCAGGAGTTGAATGTGCCCTAATAAATATTCCTCAGTTGTCCAGAGTAATTACTTGTGATAAAGGCCAAATACACGATTCTATGAGGATGTTCCTTACAAGTTTATGTGCCTGTAAAACTGTCAGGGCAAATGCCTTCCTACATTTTCATACTTCAAGCTGAGCTAACAAATCAAGTAATTATCAGGGGAATTAGCTTGGATAATATTGACAATGACCCTGATCACTGCACAGACCTCCCCCTGTGCACACAGCTCTTGCCAGGGTTTCTCCAGTGAGAGTGAAGGCAGGGCTAACTCCAAGGGTGAAGACACGAGTCTGCTCCAGCAAAAAGAGCATTAAAAGACCTAAAGGGCAGGAACTTTTTCACACAGTTCTCATGGAAGCAGCAGAATGACAGCCCAGGGACTGATGGCCATGGTTTAGTCTCAGATCTGTGACAGCACCAGCTCTGGCAGCAAAACTCTGCCCCAGCACCACCTCTCCCGAAAACACTCCTGCTGCCAAACCCCAGCTGGAAGGAAACAGAGGGTACAGTGACACAGTTCTGTTCTGCTGGTGCTTCTGACAGTGTGGACACTCTTCAAAGCAAAGCAGGTCTCGAGCTTTCCCCAAACCCTTCACATCAGTCACAAAACAGCTGTCATGAGGAGAGCACTTTTAGTCTTCACTGACCTGGGCTAAATGACAACAGCAGCAAATCAAGGCCATTCTGCTGCAGCCCAGCACGAGGTAAGAATAGTAGGAGGGAAAAATAACATTTCCCACTCTTTCTAGAGAGAGGTGAATGCAATATACCTGGGCCTGTTTATTACCTGCAGTCTGTTAGAGCAGCAATAACCCAAGGTAATGCAGCAAGGCCCTTTATTATGCAGTCTGTGGAGCCGCCAGCAGTTCAGGGTTAACAGGTTATGTACCTGTGTCTTTTTATTATGCAGTCTGTTGTACTACAGATTCAATTGCTTTTCCTTCCCCCATCTACACACTGACTGGGATTTTACATCTTCAAGCCTAATAACGTGCATTTCATGAAAACTTCATCTCCTCTCGGGCCACCCTGGTTTTTTCCAACTCTCATTCTTTCCACAGACATTCCTGTTAAGTGTTGCTTCCCAGGAAAGCTCCTCACAGCCCTGGCCTCCTTTCTGACAGCTCCGTGGGTTTGCTGGCTTAAAGCAACATCATGTCTTCTTGTATCTCACCACCACAATCAAAATGCAGACATGGAATGAATATTTGATGCCATGAGGCAGCAAAGGACCAGCAACACAAGGCTCCTTGTTTCAAAGAAAGCATCGCCGTGCAAAGCATGTTTCAGCTTTTTCCCCCTGCTCTGTTCCACCTTCATCTCAACCTGCTGTCTCAGAGCCCAGTGCAAGAGCAGAATGCACTAAACAGATGGGAATTATACATTGCAAATAAACCTGAGGACCTGGCACAGCCCAGCAAGAACCAGAAATAAACCTGCAGCAAACCCAACCTGGCACTGGACACTTTCAGACCTGGAACACTGACCCTCAAACCCCAACTGCTCTGCCAGAAAGGGACAAGGTGCTGTAACAGCCACTAACAAATAAACACAGTATTTTTGGGTGCTGCCCCTTTGCAGCTGCAGCTTCTGCTCTTCTAGAGCTTGACACGTAGCTTGAAAGGGAATATAAAAATCACTGTGTTGTTAATCCCCACCCAAACACTGAAATTAAGTTCTCTTAGTCCATTTCGAGGGTTTAGGAGGGAAGTCAAAGCTAGACCAGCACTGTGTCAAGTTCTGATTCTCAAGAGATGGGAGCATCACTACCCACCAATATGCACCCTGAAAAACTTCGAGCTGAATTCCCCCTTCTCCAACGGGAACTTCCCCTCAAAGTCAGCTCATTGCAGCAATGTCAAATAGGTACAAAATCAGTACAAAAAGAAAGGGGGAAAAGGGGCAATCAAATTGCAGTAATTCCATTTTTACATGATTCTACTTAATTTTATTCTACCCGTTCTTGCATATTCAAATCAAAGTTTTCACAGCCATAAACTGGTGCTGAAAGGGATTAACTTCCCCTCGTTCTGCTAATAGAGCAATTTTCTACTTGCCATTAAAAATCTCAAGGTGGGAGGTGTTTGCAGCAAGGGGAACACGGGAAGAAATGGGATTTGGCACAGGCTGCAGGACACAGACATTGCCTGCAGATGCCAAAATTTCCCAGAGGAGCTGCCACCTTTGTGTTGCAACAGACCCTGTGGTAAAAGAGCTCACCTGGAGCTCTCCCACTATGCCAGAGGGGGAACAGACCTTGGGAAATCTCAGTTATGGTGCCAGCTGGAAACTGCAGCCTGCAGAGAGATTGGAGAGGCTGAAAAACCACATCTCTGCCTCGGTTCCTTCCCCTCTGAGCCAGCAGAGCAGCATCCTTTGCCTCACATGTCCCCTCACTCACCACCAGGCAGGGCTGAGCACACTGGTGCTCATTTCACACAGAAATGACACTCACTGGTCCAGTACAAGTAAAACTCTGTGCAATTGCAGCCTGGTAGGCTCATTCCAGGGACCATTTTCCCCTCCTCATGCCTCCCCTCCACCTTCTCCCAGGCCTTGCTGCAGCTCTTCCTGCAAGAGCCATCAGCCCTGAGCTCCTTGGCCTCCTCAGGAATGCAGCAGGGTTATGGGAGAGAAGTTCTATCTATATGGAAATGCAGATTTCAAATATATCCATCCTGGTAATCAAATCCAGAAGAAACACTCCCCTAATACGGAGCTAATGGAAGTTGATTTTCAGTCAGCCTGAAGCTGTAAGCAATAAGCAGCAGATTTATAATGGCAACTTTCATTATTGCTGGGTTTGTTCCTCACAGGCTACACCAGCACAAAGCTGTTGGTCAGCTTGCTCCTGGATTTGCCTGTATTCCCCAACCTCAACTAGCTCAGACTGTGTTTCTCCCTCTCTCCAAATGGCTCTAAATCTGTCTGGCTGCTCACAGGGCTTGGGTAAATCTCAGGAGCTCAGCTTGCTTCAATAATTAGACTGCAAAGCAGGAAGGCATCAAGGCTTTCCCCACATCCTGCTGCCCCTCCAATTATTGATCAGCCATCGAAATCCTGTCTCAGGCAGTGATGAGACTTAACTGGAGGGTGAAAAACAGTCTGTGCAATTAAAAGAGGTGAAATCACATGATTTAATAAGATCAAGGGAAATTTCTCCCCCTCCACCTTGCCCACACAAACCTTTAACTATAAAGCAGTGGAAAGGCTCTGCATGTCATGAGAAATGAAGGAGATGCTTCCCCAAAACCAGGGGACAACACTCATGGAAAGAGATTGGATGGCTGGGAAGGGCCAGCAGCTCCCAGGTGCAGGCAGAGGGACACAGCAAGGGTTCTACACACATGGAGAAGTCAATCCAGGTCCCTCCCAGCGGGATCAGTGTGGCAGAGTACACAAGAAACACATCCCTCCACCTCAGTAATCCCCAGAGGATCAAGCCACCTTTATTAAACTCTATTTTGGGATGGTTTCACCAACAGTAAACACACCATTTAAAATAAAAGTCATCACAAATTATTTTGACCTTTTATGAAAAAGACACTGCTGGCTCAGTGACTGCTGCATGATTGCACCCTCTTATCTGCACCTACATCTATTCAGATAAGCATTATCCAGAAAATTCACTACCTGACTGGAAACAATTAGTGTCAATCACTGGTGTGCTTGGATTCCAACAGAAGCTTTTTTTCAAGACCAGGGAGCACAAGTCAATATGTTAGTTAAGCTCCCAGCTATATAAATTACTGATATTTTCCTGTGGCAAAACAAAACTAGACTAAAAATAAACTAAGCTTCTTTTAATGAAGCCACATCCACCTCCTGGGACCCCAAGTGCCAACAAGTTCATCTGGGACTCTCCTCATTTCCATCAGCTCATGGCAGGGCAGAATTCCTGCAGAGCTTCCACAGATTTACCATTGGCAAGAGACACGAGGGAGTCCCAAAATCTCCAGGCCTTGCCCACTGTCTTTGTGCAGATCCATTAAAACCAGATCCCTCCATCCCACACCGAGCTGGGATTGCAGAGGATCAGACCTTTTCCATCCAAGCCCTGTGTGGGTCCTTCAGTTCTCCTCAGAGGTCTGGCAGTTCCCTGGCAGGAACCTGAACGTGCCATTTCCCAGGGAAATTTAGAACCAATTCAGGAATATTAGGCTTGCAGTAGAATCAGCCCCTGCGTCTCCAGGGCTGGCAATCTCCTTTCATTGCCAATAAATACACTTACAGGCAACTCCTACCCAAAAGTTTGAGGCTGTTTTAACCAAAGGCAGGCTGGAATCAGGCCCGTGACACTCGTGCTCCTCAACAAGGTGCCTCCCCTGTGCTCAGCAGCAGGACCACAACACGAGAGCACAGCAAAAGGTGGAGTGTAACCCCCCAGAACTCAGAGCAAGCCATAATTTATAAATCATTCATCGTTACCAAAGAGTCCAGCAGGTAGCAGTTAATGTAGCGTCATATAAAAGTATAAAATCTCTTTTTTTTTGTCTGCCAAATAAAAGCCTGTTCCTCTGTCAGCTGTGACTGGAGGGATCTTGCACTGCTATCACAAAATACGGAAGCAGAAGAGGCCACGTCCTGCATTGCAATTGGCAATTTAAGGAAAATGAAGGTGTGATTTCAAGGCTTCCATTGTAATAGGAGTGATTAGAGGAGATGGGACAGGAACCCAAAGCTCCATCAGCTGCCAGAGAGAGAAATCCTCACTTGATTTCCAAGGACAACTCCAAATGCAAATCAGACGTGCAGGAGAAAGGAGTCAGGCCTGGCCTGGCCAGCCAATTAGGGAGGCTTCAGGTTTTCCTTCTTAGGTCTGATCATGAGCTGGGAATAAATCAGGGCCACAATGAAGGGAAATAATTTGGTGGCATTCTAAAAGACTGTCTTTTAAGAGCTATTTGGAGGCAGAATAAAGGGGTCTTCATTGGTTAATGGCTGTATCAAAGGGCTGAATTGATGTCAGATCTCCCACATGGACCTGTTGGGATATTCTGTTCAAAACACTGAGCTTTTTCCATGGCTACTTCTATCAGAAAGGTTCATTGACATGGTTTTGAAAAGGTCTTTTGGGAAGAAAAAAAGAAAAAGGAAACTTTAAGTGTTATTATTCCACTTTTACACACAAAAGGCTTTTCTTTTAAAAAGAAATTACCATTACAAAATTCACTTTGGCATTGAAGTCAAAGCATTTCAAATTCATCTAAGGACCGATCGAGATCTGAAGCAGCGTCAGGTCTGTGCAGTTTCGCCTCTTGCTCCCCCAGAGCTCCTTGCAGAACAAACCCAGAGTGTCTCCAGAGCTCCAGGAGGAACGGCTGGCACAGGATGGGGCTCTGCTGGCCAGGGCAGAGCTTTGATCTGCCCCAGCACGCTCCTGCCAACCCTGCTCTGGGCTGGGCAAGGGCACCACACACAGGGCACCAGCTCAGGTGCCCAGATCGCCCTGGGATGAGGCTCTTGCCTGGTGCTGACCCCAACAGGAGCCCCCTGTACCCAGCAGAGCCCGAACTACCCACCCAGTTGCAGCTGTTTTTAAAATCCCTACAGACACAAGCCCATCCTGAAGTCACTCAGCTCATCAGCTTCACACCTGACCCAAAACCTGCTAAATTTCCCCCAGTTATGACAAATAAGGCAGCAGGTTCACAACTCTGCATTCACAAAATGATGCCAGGCATAGAGGACAGGTGTGTTTTTCATCTCTGGGCACACAGGGATTGATTTCCATTTAGTCTGAAATTATTTTACACCTCTCTAGATGCATTAAAAACCTTAAATTGACTGTAAACAATTTTTTTCCCTCAGACCAATGTAGCGGGGTGTGACAAATCCAAGTGAGAATCAGGATCCAGAGCTCAGCTTGGGATTTTCACAACAGCAGGGTACGAGACTGTGACTTCCAGACACAGCCCCTCCCTGAAGATCCCAAGTGAAAATAAAGGCCTTTGGATTTTCCTCCCTTCCAGCTGTTTCTTTAACAGAGGAAGCAACATGTTTCCAGTTGTGCATCATAGTACAAAGCTAGGGGTGGATTGCTTTGAGTAGAAATACACTCTAATTCTAATATTTTGGGGATGCTGCAGGATTTCCCTCTGGGAAGAGCAGAGCTGGATGCCTCTCAAACACCAGACTCCCCGGGGGAACAGCAGCTCTTCCCAGCAAACATTAACCAACATTTTGTGCAGGTTTATCCCCAGCATTAAGAGGTGAGCTTTGGATGCTCCGAGACAGGGGGAGAACAAGAAGCCCCCGTGGTTCCTGCTGTTAACAACAGCCACGGCTCTTCAGAGGGATGAGGCAAAGATGACAACAGACAGTTATTTTTACGTGGAGAGCAGCTGCCCAAAGTCCTGGCCTGAGTTATTTCACAGTGAGAAAACAGACTTCAGATGAAGCTTCCAGGCAGTATCTCCTGTGCAGCATTCCCTCCAGACCCCTGCTGGGACTGGCCTCAATGTCCCCTCCTCCCTGGAAGGACTGCTCCCCCTCCCCGGGCACATCCACGGGGTGTTAAAAGCCAGTTTTGAGAGCAGAGCAAACAGACCCATAAATTCTTTTGTTTACAGAGCTCTGGGCTCCAGCGCTTGAAAGCATAAAATTGCTGTAATAACAACTATCAAGGAAGCTCTCTGGATAATTAACAAAGCTGGGATGACAAACAAACCCAAAGAGGTAATTCCCCCAGCTCCAACATGAAATTAATGTATTATTTCTGCCCTCTGAGCACTGCAGGGAGAGAAATGCTGTAAGGCAGGGCAGTGAGGTCACCCCCATGACTTCATTGCGGGCAGATCATCAATAACCCATTTGCTGCACAAGGTATGTTTGTTTTGTCAATGTGCTGCTTCCTGTCCTGCCCAGGAGTTCCAAATCAATACCCAACCACTGAGACTTCCAACCTGCTCCAACCCCTGAGCATTTCTGTCTTGTGGGGAAAAAAGGACGAGTGGAACTAAACTGCTGGACAATCCTCCCTCCTCTCTGAACTCAGGACAAATACAAAGGAGGGAGAGCAGGACATCATCTCTGGCACACCCAAGAGCCCCATCTTTGATGCCTTTAAGTCAAATTCCTCCTGCAGCTGTCACCTTCAGTGTCCCACAGCTCAGGGAAGCCTGGGATCTGTGCATGCCTGTGGAAAGACATTCTAGCAGTGAGAGCTCCTCCAGCCCCCAGCAGGCTGGGAACACAGGGCATGGTCTCTTAAACCACAATTCAGCATCAGCTTCTGCCGCATCTTGGAGCGAAGCACGAGGCCACTTGTCTCTGCAGGCACCCACATTTCTAATAGCACAGTTGAGTGCATCCAGTCCTTCCAGTGTGCAGGAGAGCCACTTGTTCCAGCAGCATTTAGAACTCAAGACTCCCAGATCTGGAGTGGCACAAGTGTCCCTTCCCACGCTCTTCAGCAGACAAGTCACCTCTCTCCCAGGGTGGCAGCTACACTTAGGCTGTCCTCTGTTCTAGACTCCTTTTTATCACTTTCAAGCAGGACTTTGTTCCACCTTTTATCAGTGCCCTCACAGTCCCTTCCTGTGTGGTTTTTAAAGCCCTTGACAACAGTCAAAACCTGACTTTGGGTGTAAACACTCAGATTCCTATTCTGTGACTGCTCATTTAGGACAGGGTAATAAGAGCCTGTTGACTTAGAGCAAGTCGAGTCACACTTCATTGGAAAGGATTAAAAAAAGAAATTGCCCTTCCTTTATGGTTCTTCATTAGAGGTACAAGTTGTTTAAAACCCCCAAAGCTTTTAGTCAAAGAGGTTGGCAGGATTAGCAAATAAGGGATTCAGTTTAATAAGGGAGTTGTCAGCGTGACCCCTTCTTTTACAAAACAGATGTGACAAAGCACAGCATTCTCCCCACCCCTTATTGCACTTCCAGGACGCTTCAAAAGAGGGATGATTCCTTCCCAAACCTCAAACTGACGTGGCTTCATATAAATCAATCTCCTATCACAGCCAGGAGAGGACGAAGAAGACAAAGAAAATCTCCTCAGCATGTCTTTAATATCAGCATCCAGCCTGATTGCTGTGCACTCATTTCAGATAAGGTTTCCTGGCAACCTCGGGGGGTTCTAATTAACACTGGGCTTGGAGAAACGCTGCTTTCCCACCCCCTGCATGCACCTCCAAGATCCAAGTACAACTGAAACCAATTTTGTGACCGGGTTCGTTCAAAGTCAAACACCTTGGAAGAAGTTCGATATTTCAGCACCAGAGACACTCCCTAAAATGGCAAACTCGACTCTTACAAGTGAGAGTCTAAAATATCCAGCTGTTTTTGCTCTCACTTCATGGTAAAACCTTGGTGGGGCTGTTTGCCATTCACCAGGTAGGTCAGGGAGATTTGAGAAAGTGTAAATCTCAGATACCAATACAGCTCCAGCACTGCAAGAGCCACAGAATCATGGAATGGTTTGGGTTGGAAGAGACCTTAAAGCTCATCCCATTCCACCCCCTGCCATGGGCAGGGACACGTTCCATTACACCAGGCAGTTCAGACAAAACTGAGTCAGAATTTTTCCTGTGATAAGTAGAACACCCAAGACACACAAGACCTTCCTCTTTTCCTAAACTCACACAGCACAGCTTTTGGGGTTTGCTGTTCCCCCCCCCAACAACAATGAAGGACAATAATCACGTGCTGTCATTACTGTAATGCCTGCAAGGATGAGACACACAGTTACTGCCCACGCCACTGCCTGAAGGGGCCCAAAGCCATCAGCATCCTCCCTCAGCTTAGCTTTATGGCTATTGACACCGGTGGCATTAAATCCCAAGCAGTCAGCTGCAAAACCCCTGGTGAAAAGCATGAAACACCCATACGAGCCACCCCAGAGGTAAATCTGTGTTACATGCACAGGACTAAAACCTCACTTAACAAGACGAATGGCCCCAGCAGTGTGAGCACAGTTAAGTGCATTAAGGAAGTATAAAACTGTCTCTAACCATGACAAATCCCTCCCACAGCCTCAGCTGCACAGCTGGAGCCTCCCCCTTCCTGGCCAACGCAAAAAAAGCGAGGCAGTTGTGATCCAGGACAAGTCAAGAGCTGAGCACAGAAGGAAAGGAGGAAAGTGATATATTGGCTATGGAAAAAGTCTCAGCCATTTAACCAGCAAAACACATTAAGTGCTTTTCCTCCTGAGCACTTCGAAACAGACTTTCACTTTGCAGTGAACTAAAAACCGGCAGAAAGGAAACTGTGCAGATAAACAATATCAATAGCAGTTACATTCAGCTCTTCCCTCACTTTAAGGACTTTTAGGGTTCTCATTTCAGAGTTCCCCTCCCATTAAAGCAGCAGATTTCCACAATGATCAAAGTCTTTCCCCAGCGAACTCTACTGCAGCTTTTGTTGTTTTAAAGCACTTCTCCACAGCGTGAAGTGGCAAAACTCAGCAATTATCAAACACCTTTTTTTCTCCTTTCAAGAACTGCTACAGACTCTGGGTCAATCAGGACTAGCAAAACAAAACAAACCAAAAAAAAAGACAGGTAAAAATCAAAGTGACAAAGTCAAGGTTGGAACCATATTAAAGCACAAGATAAAGCTGAGATGTGACATGATTTTCAAACTAAATAACCTGCTCATCCGAGAGCTCTCCCACATCTTTAGCTTGATCTTTGCTGTTCATATAGAGAAGGATGCAAAGGTCAGGAAATACCAGATAGAGAAATGAGCTCTTACAATCTTTACTATTCCCAGGACACAGGGAAGGGGAAGCATCTTCCTGCAGTCTTTGGCACAACAAGCTTTTCAATAGTCAGCTTAGACATTTGAGTAACTCGCAATCCCTGTTGTCTGGCCTTTGAGTTGCGTAACCTTTGCATTGACAGGAGATTTTCAAGGTTGTTCTGAGGGGTTTTATTCCCTCTCCCTTCCACGTGAGCCTCCCGCGAAGCTTTATTGCTGAAAGGTTGCCAGCAGTGCTCAGCGTTAGAAATTGAGACAGCAAAGGCCGCTGCTTCCTTTGCAATGAGAGCGGGGAGGAATTGTTCTTTTCCTCAGAAGAGGGAAAAGAAAGAGCTGGAAACAAGTCTCATCACTCAGAACCCCCCTGGCTTCATTTAGCACCCAGGATTAAACATGCCCTGGAGCCACACACTACACAGAACCTCAGCCTCGGTGCAGCACATTCATAATTTCTGTTCTAACAACAACCAGATACTGAAGTTTTTAAGCAGGAGTTGGTTTTTAAGCCAGCAGAGACCCCTCAGTTCCCAAACCCATTATTCTTGTTACTCTTACTACTACTTTTGCTGTCAGAGACCATCACCAAACCTACTGACCTCCTCCCCACCCAAAAAGCTGCTTCATGGCCCTCCACTGACCAGAAAACCCTCACTAACAAATGACTTTTGAGTTTTAAACTGCCCCAAAAGTAGCAGCTTTTCTCCTTCAACACTCCTTTAATTTCCATTGCTAGAACTCCTCCTGCTTTTCCAGGACACGGAGTTCAAACTCTGCTGGGGATCCCTCAGGACACTCTATGGCTCTGGGGAATTATTTTCCAGGGGCACAGGTGCTTCTTGCCAAGGCACCACTTCCCTCCCAGCCTCAGCATTGTGGGCAACACCACACTCCAAAAAATTAAACACAATTAAAATTAAACACAATTAAAATTAAAACAACTTAATAAAAGCCATTACAGACCTGACCCTCGGCAGCCCCCTCAGGACGCCATCACTGGCCTGAAGCAGCAGCTCCTCACACCAACCAGCTCCTTTTTTCCCCTTTTCCACCATAAATACCCTCCCCAGGTGGGGCTGATTCCCCACAAAAAAGGGTCTCACCTTCTCCTGCTCCGCAGCTCAGCAGCCTGGGATGCTCTGGAGGGGTTCCCTGGGCCGTGGGGCATCCATAATATCAAGTCCTTTCTTAATTTTTTGGTGTTAAATGGTGGTTCTTCCACTGCCAGGCCAAGCTTTGAGCCCAGGCTGAGTGAGGCAGAGCCTGAGGGCTGTCCCTGGGTTAATGAGGGCAGGCTCGTTAATCACCCTGGGCTGCCCCACCTTGTCCTTGATTATTAATTGCCCTCAGCTGTGCCTGATTAGTAACTGCCCTCAGCTGTGCCTGATTGTTAATTGCCCTCAGCTGCACCTGACTGTTTACTGCCCTCAGCTGTGCCCGTGGCCCCCCTAAATCCAGGTGAGGAGCAAAACTCAGTTGTTTTGGCTCACTTTGGGCACTGCTGTTTGGTTTCTCTCCAGTGCCAAGAGGGCACAGAGAAGAGGGGGGGGAAAAAAAATCCCCTCAGGCTTTAAAAAGTGTAATTTCCTTGCCCTTCAGACCCCTCTAATGTATCATTTATCTTATTTGCTGTTTTTATCATGCTGCAACCTGTTGTGCTGCTCAGCATCAAAGAACATTGCTTTATTGTGACATTTTCAGACCAAAACTACATGGCAGTAACAGCTTTCCAAAGAGCAGCGTTTGTGTGTGGCAGGGAGGAGAAGAAAGGGATGGGGGGGGAGAGAGGACAAAGCCCCCAACTCTGCATAAAAACAGTGCTTTGAGCAAAACTCCACGATGATTATTTAGCAAACAAGCTCCTCCATTCCAGTGGCAGGGAGGAAGATTGCATAGCCAGGCTAAATTACACTTTACAGGGAGATGGCACAGAATGGCTTTCTGCTGAGGTTATGTTAAATTATAGCTGTTGCTAAAGCAAACAGCTCACAGTTTATGTGTGAATTTGAATTATACAGCCAAGCAGACAGTGTGTTTATGGAAGAAGAAGGAAAAAAAAAATCATGAAGTCAATAGATTGTTAAATTGCAACCACGTTTGTAAAAGGACAAAAATAGCTGTGGTGGGAGGGCATCAGAAATGAACCACAAACATGAATTAAGCGCTGCTGTCCAGCACTCGAGGGAAACAGTTTGGCTCCCGAACACCCCGGGAATCGTTGCCAGTGAGGAAATTGTGCAGAAGGTTCTGACTCTGAGGGTTTCAGGTTTTGTTTTGGGCCTTCAGGGCCCCCAAAATTGCCCGGTGCTTTATGTGCTCATAAGGATGTAGAAGGTGGGGGGGTTTTGGGGGCTGTGGGTCAAGTGTGGAGGGCAAGACACCCCAAGTCCTTCACTGAGCTCGTGGTGTCAGGGTGTTACTCGACAGGGAATCTCTTTGCTTTGGAACCATTTGCTTGTTTGATAATACTGGTTTTCTTGCTGTCTTTTAATAAAACTGAGCAGTTGTTAATCCCATTCCAAGAGAACTGTTGTTTTTCCCGTTGTTATCAATGTGGGTGGAGAATATAAAGTCTCTACCAGAGGTTAAAGTAGCTCTTTTAGTGGTGCAAAGACAAGCAAGGCTTTCTCTGCCTCTTGGCATGGAATTGTGCTAAGGTAGAGTCCTGGAAGACACCCTGGTGTTCATGTACTGAGTATTTACTGTGCTCTGTCTAATTTGCTTTTAATTGAAAGTACAAGCTTTAAATTTGTGATCCAATGAGTGTAATGGCAGGATTGTCAGGACATTCTCCTCACCAGCCTTTTTATTAGAACTGAAGGGAGAAGTTAATGCAAGATTCAGTCAAGCATTTTCCCTGTAACATTTCAAACTGTCACTTAAAATGTACAAACATTCCCGAGCAAGGGAGATCTTTCTCCACTCCCACCCTTTTATCCCTTTGTGATAACTCCCCTAACACTCCTTTGACAGCTGATGGTGGTTTCTGACTTGGAATCAAAACTGCAAGAGAACTCTGTCACTCCCTCTCCTTTTCTGGTACCTCTGAAAGTCAAACTTAACTCTCCTACTAAAAGACACTGGCTAGCAAGGAATTCTTTTATGCTAGCATTTAATTAATGCTTTATTACCCCAGGCCCAGTTTTAACTCAGGTGGGGGAGTGACAGACTGGTTGAAATGTCCAGGAAAACTGTAAGCTGCAAACCAAAATGTGGGGGTATCTCAGGCGTGAGGATGTGCAAGGTACTGCCATAAATTCTAGTGGAATCTGCATCAAGTACTGATGAAAAGAAGCTAAATAAAAACTGGGGGGTTGTGGATGAGTAAGAACTGCTGCTGCTGTACCTGAAGGAAGTCTCTTCCATCCTGCTTAGACACACATTATTTACATCCTTATGAAGCCAAAAGGTCTTTCTGATTTGTTCTAACACAAATTCAAACAATCCAAACGAAAGTCCATGGGGCAGTCCTGTGAGCTGGAGGAGTCTGATACACACCTGCCCTGAAGTGAGGACATTTCCACCAGAGTGAGGTTTCCTGAGCTCTTACATCTTAATTAGCTCAAGAAATAACACTTGGAGAGGAGGTCAGAGGGACAGAGCTATTTGTCAGACTTATTCCTGGGCTCGTTTGGTGTTGGTCCTCTTGGGGAGGAAACATGTTCTGCACTGAGCGTGGGAGAGAGCAAAGAGAGGGAGCTGGGCAGTAAATCTCGAGATAAATGACTCATGAAGATGGAAGCAGCTCGTAACTTGCCCATGCATAACAGAAAGGTTGAGATAAATAAGGGGGTGATTTCTTTCCCCCCCCAGGAAAAGCAGTAGGAACTGAGAGAAAGAGGTGGAGGTGTGGGATGGCATCGCAGCAGGCTGTGACAGAGGGGCACTTAGTGCAACTAAGCATTACCAGCGGCCAGAAGTGAAAATGAATCCTTTGTTGTGGCATGTCCTGCTGTGCTGAGCTACAGACAGGCAGAGGAGAGGGCAGAGTGCAGGCCTGGAGCTCAGCTCGCCTCCATGCAATGCTCAGCCTGTGCAAAGGGGTCTTGGACTGGCACCAGCAGGGTTGGGTGGAGCTCCTGGTTCCCCCCACAGGTCGGGATCGGCTGCACAGAAACACAGAACGCTGTTTGCAGAGCTCGGGCTCTGATTTTGCTGGGGAGGTGCCAGTTTTTAATGAAACAGCAATAAAAGTAAAGGTGGATTGGCCTCAGTGGGGAACAGGGAATAAGCAGGATCTTTAAATAAAAACACTTGGGATTGTGGCAATAAAGTTTGTGAAGAATTAAACTCTTGGCACCTTAATTTTCTTGTTTTAGTTAAGAACTTGTCTGTCACGGCATTAGCAGGGAAGAATTGGCTCCAAGGTGCTTTTTGTGTAAGCCAAGATGATGTTTCAGGGAGCAGTTGTGTTATGATTCATAATCTTTGTTCCAGATGTTCCAGAATAACTGATGTACTGTCATACATAAATATGCAGATGTGCCTCTTGCTGAACGAGCCAGGAGCAAATGCAGTTGTGTTTTTGTGTGCATGGAGTGCTGTTGGAAACTGCCAAAAACGTTTCATTAAGATACAATTTTTTAGTATTCTTTTTCCAGAAAGTTTCTCCTGGGAAACTTCCATCAAAATGTTAAGAAATAGGTTTGGAATGGTAATCAATCAGGTTTAATGAACAGCACCAAACACAAGGAGGCCAAAAACCTTTTTGGCCTTGCTTGATTCTGCTATAACACAAACAATAAACCCCAGTAATCCAATTACTCACTTCATTCCTTATGCTTTGAGATTGAAAAATGCTACCATGAAGAAGGGGAGGAAGGAAGTACCTGTAATTGTTTTACAGAAGCTGTTAAAATGTGCTATTAAAATAAGCTTAAGGAATAGATATTAATATCTAGTTAGGGCTGCTCTGACCTCCTGTCTTACAGGTCCCATTTATGTCTCGTTTGATGAAAGTTCTCCAAGACTGCAAAGCGAAAGGGCAAAGTGATTTATGAACTCGACTTATTGTTGCTCTGGCAGATTTGTATAATGAGAAATATATTAAGTGTAACGAAGGGAGAGCGTGTCTTTCCGAGGCAGGAACTCTCCCCTGGGATGAAGGGCTTTGGGGTGGATGTGGCCCCTCTCACATTAATGACACACATTAAGCAGAGTGGGCTGTTTGTTTTCTCTTCGAAGCTGTGCTGGTGGCCGGCAGAGCTTCGCCCAGGGAGGAGTTAACAACTGTGGGGTGGGTGTGTTGGAAGATGATGCAGCAGAGCCTTCACCCAGGGCTTGTGGCTTCTCCCTCTTGGTGGGAACAGACTGCAGGCTGTGCTTTAACAGCCTCAGTCGTGCGTGCACAGCCCTGGGTGCTGAGCCTTCCTTGCTGGCAGTACATTGGGGTAAGAAATGTGTGAGGAGCAGCAGCATGACCAGAATTCAGAGCCAGTGCTTCCAGAGCTCGTGTTTCCTCATCTAGGAATGACTCCCCTAAGGCCGGAGACTCTTCACTTGCTGCACAGGCAGTCTGCTACCTTAGGATTTCATACATTTGTAGGGTTTTTATATGGTTGTGTAGCTTCTTATATTTAAAGCAGTAACTAACAGCTTCTAACCTCTGTCTAACCTCTGTGTCACATTCCTGAACCTCTGTGTAAAGGGGAAAACAGTAGTCAAGTAGTTAAGAACATGCCCAGATAACAGATAGAATATATTATAGTCCGAATAGGATACCATTTTAGCCATAAGCAGGCCCAGAAACCTTGGAGAAGCTCCAAAGAGAAGGTGTAATGTGAGGAAGATGAAGATGATGAAGTACAAGGGGTCCTGAGACCTCTGACTCAGTTCCAGAGAAGGCGTGTTGGGGGCAGGTCTGGGGAGTTTCTGGGGATGGACAATTATTAGATTGGATGTAACTCTTGGATAGGATAATTAAGTAGTATTATGTAATCTGTAGAAACCCTATTTTGGCACATGTGCATCATTGTATTTTGTTAACCTAAAAGCTTTTAGTAAAGAGCTGGTTTCTACCTTTTTACCCTGATAATGTCATCTTGGAGAGTTCTATCTCCCTAAATCCAGGCAACAATCCTTACCC
The DNA here is from genome assembly GCA_013400415.1 of Scytalopus superciliaris. Taxonomy (NCBI): domain Eukaryota; kingdom Metazoa; phylum Chordata; class Aves; order Passeriformes; family Rhinocryptidae; genus Scytalopus; species Scytalopus superciliaris. The sequence goes on from VXBX01008231.1 coordinate 746,774, forward strand.
TTGCAGCTCTGTATGTCAGTGTAGCTCCACTACCCTCGGTTTAAATCTGTGCAGCCAAAAAACAGCCTGGCCTGTTCCAGAACCACGTCCTGAACACACAGCACTTGGGAGGGACCTGCTGCTCTGCACTGAGATGTGTGGGCAAGTTAATAAATATGACCAACATCAAGAACATCTGTCTTTGTTCAAGGCTTGGGCTTTGCAGTCTTGGTGGGTTGATCAGTCAACGTGCCTGAGCTTATTTATCTCGAAGAAATGCTTATGCCCAGTGCAGATTCCCCCTTAGTGTTAAAAGCTTGGTGTCCTCCTGCACTGAAGTGTCAGAGCACCTTCAGGCAGCAGAGGCTGAGGGGACATCCCTGCCCTCCTCTGTTTTGAACAGGCTTGTGTCAAGAGAAAAGTGAAAAATTAAAAACAGGGTGCAGTGGAAAAAAAAAAAATTCCCTCCCATGTCACTAAAAATATTGATTAAACGAAGGAAAGCCTGGGGAAGGTGGTGGAAAACAAGGCCGAAGAAGCTAAACATTGATAAACTTAATTAAATTTCTAATGAAAACAGAGGCAGCCTGTGGTGATTACTCTGTGTAACTGAGACTAACACACCAATTAGGATAATTCATCCCCTGGTGCTCTAAACACAGTTACAAACTTAATCCATACTTCTTCTCCCATGTCAACAACTGAGTTCTGTGGGGTTGGGAGCTCCTGGTTTGGCCATGGAAAGCAGGAGAGGCTTTTGAGTGGGGAGATTCCCTGGGGGAGCAGCTCATGTTCATGTGGGGCCTCCAGGGACTCACTTCCCTTTCTTCCTTCAGCTTTGAGACGAGCCCTAATCTGCACCGAGCCCTTAATGAGCCTGGTCAGAGACATTAATTAGAGAATTCAGCAGCTGGAAAGCATTGTCTGTGCTGGAACAAAGGCACAATGGATGGAGAAATTCCTCGTGTCTGGGATGAGGGAAACCTCCTGCACGAGGTGCAGCTCAAACCAGTTGCTGGGCTTGTGGTTTTGGGCTTGAATTTGGAAACTTGATCAACACATCGTGCAGAGCAGTTTGCACCAAAGCTGAATTAATTTCTTAATGTGGGATAGGAAATAATGGAGCCTTGAAACGGTCTGAGTCCTGATTTATCACTCAGATGTCCTTGGGCAGGAGTTACTGAGCCACAGTTGTTTTCAAAGAGAGCAGTTTGTGTTTGTGGCTGTCAGAATGCAGGTCTGTACCAGCTTAATCCCCTTCTGTGGTTTTCCAGAAGTTTGAGGATGTGTTTAAGCTTTTGACATCTCTGCACACAGATAAATTCAGCTGCATATGGGAATTATATCCTAGAAAGGTCAGAGATGGCCTGATGCCTGTTCTGTGTATCCTGGGAACAAACACTGGGCAAAATAGAAGGGAAAACAAACATTTAACAACTTTGTCTCAGTTGCCTGTCAATAATGTAAACTTAGATCAGCCAGTTAGATACAGTGGCTGTACCAAATAAACACTATCTCAGGCAATTAGCAACACTTAATTTTGAAAATGAGCTGATAGAATCAATTATGTTTTTTAATTTGCCAGACAGTATTTTACAGGGCTTAATTTTCTGCTACTACACCTTTCAAATTATCCTCAGGTGCTGTTTTGAATGTCATCATTGACGCTTGTTCTAAAAGTGGCAGCTCTGGCTGTGCCCCCACATCCCTCTCCTCCCGCCACCCACGGAACGTGCCAGGGATCCTTGGGAAGGAGACAGGGGGTGTTTTGGCCTGTAATGGGATCCAACCTTTCCCTGTGGGCACCAAGACTTTGAGTTTCCCAGCCCTGCTGCTCTCTGAGACACGTGTCTGGCTCCGTTGGTTTTCTCTCACCCCGCTGAAGGATAAAACACGATTTCGGGAGGCTTTACATGAGTAGATTAGAATTATTACCAGCAGGAGGATGTGCAGATTGTGAATGGCAGAGTGAGTGTATTTCTCTCCCTCCCTCTCTCTGAGTCAGACAAACTGTGCTGAGCTGCTGTGGCTTTGCACTGAATTTGGAGCCAGAAGTTAAAGCTTAAAGTAAGAAACTGCTTTATAGGTAGAAGCTGCATCCTTGGATAAACTATTGACATACTGGGCTGATGTTTTATTCACAGCTGTGCCTGCTGATCCGTGCTGAATGCCAGTCCTGGCTTTTGTTTTTCTGTTTCTGGTGATCCAGCAGAAGGCAGGGATGGAGAATGGCTGTTAAATGGGGACCCAGCTGGACAGAGGTGTTTGTGCATCCAGGCCCTGCACTTCTGGTTACAGCTGATGGGTCTGAATGGAGTGGAGAAACTCCCAGCTCAGAGCGTGTGTGTGTGCTCAGGGTTTGGGTGATCTCTTGGTGCTGGGTGGGAATGCAGGGGGTGAAGAGGCAGTGGGGTCAGAATTTACACACAATAATCTGAGTTGGACCCCCCAAGGATCACTGAGTCCAACTCAGTTGTTGTCTAGCAGAGGGTACAGCCTGTTTCTTACTACAATTCCTATTTCTTTTGTTCTGATGAATTCCCTGCTCCTGCTGAGACACAGGACATTGCTGCTCTGCTTGATCTCTCACTCCTCCTCTCCAGTGCAGCCTTCCTGGCACGCTGTCCTGCTGTCCCTGCTCTGCAATGGGTATGTTTGGCTGCAGGCAGGACTTGGGCTGTGCCACCTGCTCTGCAAACAGCCCTTGAGAACAGATTAGCTCTGAATTTATTGGAAAAAGTTCCCCAGCTCCGGTTTCTCCTGGAAAGGTGGTGGAGAAGCCACATCCCTCCCTGCAGGGACAGCCCAGTGGTCTTGTATCTGCCACACACAGGATCTGATCCTCCTCTGGCTGCTCCCTTAAGTGTTTGAGGATGGCATGAAAGAGAACAGCCTTTTATTCGTGCTTGCACAGCCTGGGCTTCAGAAAGCCCTGGTGTTCTCTTTGGTGGCACTTGTCTCACCAGAAGGCTTTGTTCGTGGCCAGAGAAAACGCATTTAAATCAAAGCAATTACAGTTATGCAAATCCCCTGAATGTGCTTTTCATTTGTTACTTGCACCGAGTGCTGTGATTGCTGCAAAAGATGTGGTTGAATGCAGGGGCATGGCTGGGGTTTCATTTGCTGCCCCTGAAAGGCAAACACGCTCTGAATCCGTGTGGTCTGAGCCTGGGGAGCCGCTTCCCCCTTCCCTGTGCTCAGCAGGGCACCCAGCTGGGAATCCAGAGCCAACAGCCAACTTGCTCCAAGATTCCCAGCTTGGAGCCACCTCCCGAGCAGCTGCCGAAGCCCAGATTTGAATGTATTCATAATTTGAGTCAATTTACAGAAATAAGGTGCTTTCCTAAAACCTGGGAATTAACGAGCAAAGCCCAGAGAATTAAAATCGCCCAGAGGCTCCGATGCTCTGAGAGAATTCGGTACAACTCCATCTAAAGTCAGTAAGAAACAGAACACAGCCTCTATTTTTATTATGACATCCTTAAGGTCAGACCAGCAACGGGGAGGGGATGAAATTAAAAGGTAGTTTCTCTGAAGACACTATTTTACAACACTTTTTGCTTGTAGCTTGTTAATTTTCACAGCAGAGTTGCCTTGCGCTGTGAATTAAAGAAACAGATGAAAAAAGTCTTGTGCCTCTAACTGTACCAAAGGCCCTGTGCACACTCCTGTGCCTTTGATGAGAAACATTAAACATTTTTAATTTAGCACATCAATTTGAAAATCTAATTTTTTCTAATGCTTTGTAGCAGCAGACGCTTTTCGCGGGGCTGTCACGACCACAGAAGAATTATGAGAAACTTGAACCGCGAAAAGTAAATTAGAAAAATCTCATTTCAGTTACTCTAAAAAGAGGGGAAATTAGATTTTGATTAAAATCACTCACACATACAATTTTAGGTAAACTAATTTAGCAAGACTGACTATATAGTGTTTTTTTTGCTTGCCTCTGCGTCCTTTTAAAAGCAGCTGCAATGGCCTTGGACTGGCTCCTCCTCCACAGAGGAAGGGCTGGGGCTGCTCTTTCCTTGGCAGTGGCTGGAAGGTCATGGGAAGGAGCTGCTTGTTTAATTTGCCAATGAAAAGTCAATAATTAAAATTGAAATGTGCCACATCGCATCTTTTATTGTTCTTATTGTTCTCTTGATCAGCTCTAAGGACAATCACAGTTAGTTTGAGCTCCTTGGAGTTGTGGTACCGGTGGAAGGGACTCAACACTTTGGGGACAAGGGAGTGATTTCCAGTTCGTGTTGGTTCATGAGTTCCCAAGGAATACAGTATGATTTTCCTGAAATATATCTGTCATTTTAAACTGTTGCCTGCCCAATGACAGCATCTCATTTTTGACCTATGATTTGTTTGAAAGGTGCTTATTGAGAGCTGTATCAGATTTTAAATGTGTGCTGTGGTTTTAGCTTTGAGATGGGATATCAATTATATGTATTTTTTCTTCTCCTGTGCTGGTAGAGTCATTAAGAGACAAGTTTGCAGTCCAGCTCTCCGCAATGTTTGTGAAAAGATTTTTGTATTGTTGTTTTATTGTTTCTGTTCCATTTGTGCAATTTTCACACTTGGTGGTTAATCTTCAGAAGTGCTTTATAAAACAGATAATTGAGTTATAAAAGAAATGTGAGAGAAGGGGAGGATAGTCAGGCTCCGAATGTGTCCCACGGATCTCTGTGGCACAGGATGAGGACTCTGGAATCCCAAACCCTGCGCCTTTGGCTCCTCCATCACGTGTTGGTCAGGGAACTGGCTGTGGTGGTTTCACTGCAACTGAAACCTGTGGTGTCAGGGTATTAAATCTGGCAGTAATTTGCATTTGGCAACAGTTTTGTGCACTGGCACATGGTGGTTTGGGTTGGGAGGGACCTTAAAGCCCATCCAGTGCCACCCCTGCCATGGGCAGGGACACCTCCCACTAGCCCAGGTTGCTCCAACCTGGCCTTGGACACTTCCATGGATGGGGCAGCCACAGCTTCTCTGGGAATCCCATCCCAGCCCCTCCCCACCCTCACAGGGCAGAATTCCTTCCCAATATTCCATCTATCCCTGCCCTCTGGCACATTCCCTGTGTCCTGTCCCTTCATCCCTTGTCCCCAGTCCCTCTCCAGCTCTCCTGGAGCCCCTTTAGGCTCTGGATCCTTCCCTTCTCCGGGTGAGCACCCCCAGCAATCCCAGCCTGGCTTCAGCATCTCCGTGGCCTCCTCTGGACTCGCTCCAGGAGGTCCATGTTTTCCCAAGGTTTTATCCTTCTCAGCAGAACAGCCCTCAGTGGGACACGGACACTGCCCAGGGAGGACTCCCAGCCCTGGAGTCCTGGCGAGCTCCCTGCCCTCGGTGCTCTGCTTGCCTTCATCACAGCCCAGATGCACTAATAAAACATGTGCTTTCCCCCTGGATGGTTGGATCAACCAAAGCCAGCCAGCTTTTATCTCTTTTGCTTTGATTTAATTTGAATATCCTCACAGCAGAAATACCCTGATCAAAGATGGAACGCACGAAGCGCTAAATGAATTTATTTGGTGCTAATACATATGAGCTGTTTGTGTGTTTCAGCTCCAGACCTGAACATCTGTGAGAATACACAGATTACAGTATTTTAAACTTCATTCCAGGGACCAATGAGGAGAGTGAGGAGGGAGACATGTCCCTGAGGAGCACCTGAGCTGAAATGCTGTTTATCTGTGTGGGAGCAGAGCTGCAGACAGGAGTGGGGAGGGAAGGGAGGGAGGGAGGGAGGGGGGAGCGGCTCCCAGCACTGGGATCCCTCCCGTGCCCTCTGCATTGCCTTGCAGGACCAAACAGGACCCAGCAAAGCACGAGGCAGCACGGGAGGGAGAAGAGATTGATCTGCTAAACAAAAAAACCCTCATACAGATGATACAGGATAAGCTTTTGTGCCAAAACACACCCTGAGAGATGACAGGACCCTCTGCCTCAGCTTCCCAAGCCGGCGTGAGAAATGTTAGTCTGCCGCCTTTAATCACTTGTGTTAAGTCCTGCTTTGTTCTCTTGCCATCTCAGGGAGAAACACAAGTTCCCTGTGGGTCTGTTTGCAGCTGAGCACCAGAATCTCCCATGGAAATGTGTCATTTGTACCCACTGGGAGCTGCCCCATAAGTGTGGAGCCTGAGCTTTTTATTCCTTGACTTTGAAACCACAGATTGCTGGCATTGTTTTTGCCCTCTTTCACAATATGCTGCCTTTTTATTAGCTTGTTCTTGCCTTTTCAGTGTATGATTAAACTATTTGGTAGTTTTATTGCAAGGTCCATAAAATAAGTCATTTACAAGGAACCTTAAGATCAGTTTTATTTCAATAATAACTATTTCCAGTGTAATGGTTCTGGTGTCACTGGGTGTCAAGCGAGAAAAGTGACCTCTCTGTGTCAAGAACACCCTTGGTACTTGAACCAATTTCTGGTATGGCTGGATGAGTGACCTGAGCACATCGACAGGGGCTGAAGCTTTGATGGTTAAATAATTGTTGCACAAAATCCCAGCTGGGGCCACGTTTGAGGTCTGATCTCTGATCCTACTTCCATGGGAAAGGAGAGATGAGCACCTTCCATGTGGTAAAGATCAAGTGCTTAACTTTGAGCTGCTGTTCTGGTCGACCACTGAGCCCCAGAGCTCGAGGCTGTACTTACTGGCAGCACCTGCTAATATATATTGATTAATTGGGGCCAAAGGAACAAGGGGTCTGATTGCCTCTTAGGAACTGTCCAGACCTTCAAAATGGAGAGGAAAGATGAAATTCCAACTACTTAAGCACTATATAGATCCTCAGCATGGAAAGGTGAAGTTTCAGCTCTTTAAGGCTTTGTGCAGGAGTGCCCTGAGGAAAAGGTGCCCCACCAGATTTACTCTCCGGTTTAACTGATGTGTTCCAAATTTCCAGCCTCTCACTGGGCAGGAGGGACCAGCTGAGACCTTCAGAGTGGGCTGAGCTGATCCAAAGGAGGTCCCACTCATGGGAGGGAGTGTCTGGAATCATGTGCTTGGCAGCTCTGCTCATTAATGAATGCATGGTGATGGGAAGGGAAGGAGGCACTGCAGCCCTGGAACCCCCGAGTTCCTCCTGCCCTGCATCCCAAGCACATGGAAATCCAAGGAGGGAATCTCCCTGTGTTGCACTTAAATGTAGAATGAGAAGTCGAAGTAATTAAGAAAAAGATAATTAAGCTGCCAGCCATCTTTACAGCCTTAGTGCTGTCATTTATCTCAGCTCTGCTCCCATGTGAACCTTCCTGGACCTGGAGCGAGTCTGTTTCCCTCGGGGACATCCAGAGAGCAGTGAAAGGAACTGGGCTCAGTGGTCCATTGCCCTCCCCAGGAATTCCCAGCAGCACATCCCTCTGCCGTCAGGAACAGGGATGTGGCTTCCTGGCAGTGCCTTTCCAGCAGCCTGGTGACTCCTGCAGCAGCCAGGGCTAAGCCAGATTTCTCACTGAAGACAGTCCGTGCTCTGTTCCACCAGCAGAGCTTCAAGGACAGCAACTTCTGTCAAGGGAAGGGCGATTTAAACCATTGCAGCCCTTTTGATAGTGAATCTTTTCCATAACCCGAGAGCTGGTCCCTTCCCTGACACAGTGACAGGCTGAAAGTGTGAGGGGAGTGCAGGGGAAAGGCTGGGTTATTATTTCCATTTTACAGGAGGGGGAATCTGAGACAGATGTGATTTCGCCCAAACTTCACAGGAACTGATAAAAAGCATCAGGCCTCGGTGGAGACATCTCCAATTCACAGTCCTATTATGGGAGGCAAGGGCAGCTCGTGACTGGAGCTGCAGGGTGATGTTCTGATTTCAAGTGCTCAGTGCTTGGATGGAGGGAAGAGGATGAAGGCAGTGAGGGGACTGTGTTAACTGTTCCCATGGAATTACAGGGCAGGGAAAGGGGCTGGGTGAGAGCCTTCCAGCACATCTAATAAAGTTCCCTCTCCTCCTGCAGCGGCTGTGTCTGACCAAAGGCTGTTTGCATGTCCTTGATGCTCAGAGCCCCCCCTGCCTGTCCCTGTGTGTGCTCACTGAGGGGCTGGGGGCTGCAGAGCAGCTCAGCTCACATCTCAGAGCTCCCCTGGCTCCCCCCAGTCCCAAGGGAATGGCCCTTGGATGGATATAAACACAAGAGAGGGAGGGGGGTGTGCAGAGCTCCCTCCAGGGAGCAGCATCAATGCTCTGGCTGTGCCCATCAGCACTCCCTGAACTGCAGGGCTTTAGTCTGGAGGCCTTCAAAGCAAACCCTGGGTTTGTGTATCCCCCCCTTCATCCCCTTCTGTTTGGGAGATGAAAGGGATCGTTTCAAGCACCGTGGGGAACACAGGCAGGAACAGATCACACTGTTACTTATTGTCTAGACAGAGGATCTCTCCTAATCAAGGTAGAAACCATGAGCACAACTACCCAGCAATGTTCGTTTTGGGTGGATTAGAGGAATAAAATTTACCTCTGTGTGTTCTGGCTGATTCAGGCCAAAAGCAGGACACACCTTAAATTATTCATCTCAGTTTTGGACAAGTTAGAAAAGCCTCAAGCCAAAACTGGTTAAAATCAATGGGTGAAGTTATTTTACGGTGTCATTAATAATTACAAATTATCACTCTCCATTTTTCAGTGACAATGCACCAAACCTGCATTTTGGGGCCTTTCTTGTGAGACATAATGGCCACGTATGAGGCCAAGGAGAAAAGAGAGCTAATAAAATGCAGAATATACATCACCCATTTACATTTATTGCACATTAAACCCCGGCACACACAAAAGATAATGACAGATGCAAATTGAGAGCACTCACACAGTGTCTGTGATGGGCACGGAGCCAGAGACACAGATTTTCAGCAACACATGTTTGGAGGGGGGTCAGGGAGGAACCAACATGCAGTGCTGGGTCTATCAGCCTGTGGACTGACCTCAGCAGAGAAGTGTGTTTGCACCTTCCCTTCTGGTTTCCATCCACCTTGACCATTTCTAGTAGGGCAGGGGCTGGGAACTCCAGCTGAGGGCAAAGTCCTGCTGTGGAAGTGTTTAAAGGAGCCCCAGGCTGGAAGAATTTATGATCATAGAATGGTTTGCATTGAGAGGGACCTCAAATATCATCCAGTGCCACCCCCTGCCAGGGCAGGGACACCTTCCACTAGCCCAGGTTGTTCCAAGCCCTGTCCTTGGACACTTCAAGGGATGGGACAGCCACAGCTTCTCTGGAAAACCCATTCCAGGGCCCCCCACCCTCACACCAATACACAACTGAGACAAAGGAATTGGCATCTCTCTTGTTCAGGTGGGGTAACACTGAAATTTCAGACACACAGATTCCACATGGAGCACATGCTGGAGCTGGAATTTGCCTCCCTTGTGCCAATGTATTCATTACGAGGTGGACTTTTTAATCTGCTCTAAGAAGGAGGTGGCTCCAAGTTCTTTCTTTCTCTTTATTCTCTGCATTCAAACTGTTTTGCTCCTTTTAGCTCACTTTTCTGTAGGCAATCAGCACAAGAGGCTGCTCCTCTAAAGCAGAAACTCCCCTTTCAGAAGGGAAAGGCAGAGCAAGATGTGCTTGTGCACAGCTGGAGCACTGGAGGAACATCTGGAGAGAACACAAAACACTTGATATTACAAGTGGCTTGACATGTCTCTGCCAAAACAGTCACCTGGACCATTACCTGGGGATCTGGTCCTTGTTCAGGGATTTATTTTCAAGGGACAGCACTGGCTCCAAAGGCTGAACGTGTTCTGTCTCCAGCCTTTCTGCTTCCCCCTCCTCCCACCAGTGAATTCCTGTAGGAGCATTTGCTGTGCCTCGTGCTGGAAGGGACCAGGGACAGGGGCTGGAAGTCGTTTAATTACCAGGAGTGCTTGTTTTGTGTGTGCTGTGATTGCTTCCTATGATACAGTAACTTCTCTTTCCCTGGTGCTCGTGTTTACCAGGATGAAGCTGAAGCAGCAAATTAGGGCGGGAGAAGGAGCTGCTGCATCGCTCCATTTGGAAGGAAAACAGGCAGTGCAGGGGAAATCCAGCAGCTCCTGCTGGAAGCCTCTCGTGGATTTTCTATCTGCAGAATTCCAGCATCCCTGACCCTTCCCTGCACTTCCTGTTGTTAATTATATTTTCAAAGACTGGCCGAGTTCGAGTTGGGTGTTTTTAGTCCCTTTTTACAGAGGGGGGAACTGAGACACAGAGCAACTTTCACCTGTGAATGTTGGTAGTTCCCACTTTTTTCAGACTGAAAATGTGTTGGAACTGGAAAATCAGATTTAGTGGGCAGCAAATGTGCCTCTGCTCTGCCTCACTTGGCTCCACAACCTTTCAGGCCTCGATGTCACGAGTCACACACCTTGAAAGGCTGAGAAAATTGGGATTGTTCAGCCTGGAAAAGGCTTTGGGATGACCTAATTGTGGCCTTCCAGTGCATGAAGGGGCCTGCAGGAAAGAGAGAGGGGGATTATTTCCAGGAGTGACAGGACAGAGGGGATGTCTTCAAACTGACAGAGAGTAGATTTAGATTGGATATTGGAAAGAAATTCCTCCCTGTGAGGGTGGGGAGACCCTGGCACAGGCTGGGCAGAGAAGCTGTGGCTGCCCCAGCCCTGGGAGTGTCCAAGGCCAGTTTGGAGCAGCCTGGGCTGGTGGGAGGTGCCCCTGCCCATGGCTGGGGCGGGCACTGGGTGATTTTATGGTCCCTTCCAACCCAAACCACTCTGGGACTCTGAAACCTGTCTCGGTGCAGCAATACAAGAGGGAAGATGCAGGTCCCGGGTGGGTTCATGCCCAGACTCAGGGGCAGCACTGGGGGCTCTGCTGGCTCTGTTTACACTGGGCAGCCTCCCTTTAATCACCTTTTGTGTCTCATTTTCGGTGCCCCGTGCCGCCTGCCAGGGATCGTTAAGCAACACTCCAGTTATCGCCGCATATCACCGAGTGTGCTCCGCTCTAATAAGCTTTTGTAAATAAAACCTGGGGAGATGAAAAGGCCAATGCCTGATTACGAGCTACCAATTTGGTCTCATTAAGTTCTTATAAGGGGAGAAAAAGTAAATAGAATCTTTATCAATCTCGTACACCCCGAGCTGAGGAGAGCTTTCCACACTCATTAAGGGAGATGCTGAGGCGAGAGATGCCTTTCCAGGCGCTTGTGGCTTACGAGCCTGTTAAGGGGGTGTTTAACTGGTGAGCAGCTTTTACCTCAGTCAAAGGATGGGAAGGGAAAGGTGGAACCAGAGGAATCATAAAGGATTTCCATGCAGAGGGTGGAAGGGGCCAGCCCACAGTGCTTTGCTCACTGCTCGGGGGTGGACAGTGGCAGCATTTCAGGTACTGGGAGGGAAGAACACTGTTCCTTTCCATTTTGGAAGCTGCTTATGTGGGAACACTCATAAACGTGGAAAAATAATACAGGAATCATGTATAATTAAGCTGACCTCTCTGCTGCTCAACTTACCTGCCCTTCCATATTTCTCCTTCTGTGTCCTTGTGTTTCCTCCCCTCATGAAGACAAGCCATTCATTCATCAGCCAAATAAATGAGTAGAAACGGCTTAGTCAGCTAATTCCTTGTGGGCGTCACAGCATGAGCAGATGACTTCAAAATTATAATAGCATTTGCTTTTGGAGGAGATACAGTGCGGATTTATTTTTTTCATGTTTTTCAAGCTTTACTGAAACTTTTTCTACCCAGACTTCACAGCTTTGACCTCTTTAATTTCTGATCCTTCCTCCTTTTGTCCTGGTTAGGAACAAGAGGAACCTTCCCCATGAGTAGAGTGGAAAGGAGCTGCACCTTTGCCCCTTGCTTTACTTGCTGAGCAGAAATCAGCCACTGACATTAACTGAATGCTCCCTAAAACTGCTTGGCATTAATGTATTGACATTCCTGACCTCTGGTGATATTTGAGGTCTGACCATTCTCCTGCTGGGCTGTTTCCTGAGCAGCCTGTGAGGTGATCTTTAGTCCTGCTCAGGAGCTCTGGAGGTCAGAGAGGCACTAAATACTAAATGTTCAGACGTGCAGCCTGAAAACTGGGCACTTTGCTGCTTCTTTGTGGAGCTGGTTGGGTTGGATTTGTGCACTCAGTGACTGTGGTCTCACAACCCAACTCTGCCCGTGGGATTGTCCCCTCAAGTGATGCTGTCCCTGATGCAAAGAGGGGTTGTGAACCAAATCAGCTGCAGGTTCTTCTGCGCCTGGAGGGTCCTGAGGGTCTGGGAGAGGCTTGTCCTTCCAGTGGGATTGCTGAGACCCCCTGGCCAGGGCTTGGCCACACACCAGCCAAAACACCCCTGCGACAACCCCAGCTGAGCAGGAACGCAACCGCACCCCAAGCAGTAATGGTGGCCAGATTTAAACATGGCATAAATTAAACAACGCGCCGCTTTAATCCGCAGGCGACTCCCCTTTAGGTTTTCTGCAACAAAAATAACCCGAAAAACCCGATTTCGGAGAGTTTCGCGGGGCCGAACGGCGACTGCGCAGCGCCACCTGCGGGCGGCGAGGGGAAGCGCAGCCCCAGCGTGGCCCCGCTGAGACTTTACTGGGCCAAACTGGGGCTTCACTGGGCCAAACTGGGGCTTCACTGGGCCAAACTGGGCACGGTGGGAGCTGCTGTGGCGCTGGGGAGGCGATGGCAGGCCCGCAGTAATCCTGTGTGTGCACTCCGGCTCGGGCTGGGAGGGCGATGCCAGCACCCGGAGTCGGGCTTTTCCCACCTCTAATCCCTGTTTTTTTCAGTAATTCATGCTAATGTTATGCGTTTGACCAGAAGCATTTTAATTAGGAAAATCAGCTCCGTGAATAGCAAGCTGATATTTTTATTTTACTTTTTTTTTCCTCTGGAAGGGAGGTTTTGAGTCTTTCCCTCTGGCTGAGGCTGCATCAGATGGGTGCGAGCACAGACATGATGGATATACTGATAAGCTCTGCCGAGCACACACACGCAGCTCCTGCACGTGCCTGTGTGTCCATGAACACATTTCTCCATGTGGCTCCATCCCGGGGGTTTGTGTCCTCCCATGGATATGCTGATGGCTTGTGTTTGTGTGGATCTATCTATAGATGGTGCCTGTGCCTGCACAGACAGTTATCATGCTTGTTTAAGAATCCAGTCCCTATATAACTCTGTGTGTATGTGGGAGTGTTTGCACAAATACCAGTGAATTTAAAAAAAAAAAACTCCAGTGGAAGTAATTGGATACATTTATTACTGTCAACACATTCCGAGAGTGAGATTCCTGACCAGAACAACTTTTCCCCCAAAAAAAAAAAAAAAAAAAACCAACCAAAAAGCCCTAAACCACCGAGTAAACGAAGTAAAAAAGGCTGTTGCTTTTACATGGGGAAGGCGAAACCTAAACCTTGTTAGCCCTTGCTCTTTCACAGGGGCTGAGCCGGGGAGCTCACTAATCACTCGGAGATAAACCAGAGGAGTGTTGCTAACAAGCCTTCAAACTGACAGCGGGATTTGGCAGGGCTGCCGTACCGCTGTGCTGAAGGTCTTTAAACTTTCGGGGTCATTATCCTCTGACCCTGGAAAAAAAAGCCTCGCAGCTTTCCACAGGCAGCGGCTGCACAGCCCCTGCTCCTAATTGGACCTGCCGTGTGCTGAGCAGCATCTGACACGGCTTGATGGACCCTCCACGTGGTTTGCAGGGTCTGCGCCGTCTCAGAGCAGAACAGCTTGCGCTGTGCCCTGTCCGAGGTGCTTGTCAGCCCCGGACCGAGCCTTGCATGCCAATCAAGCAGCTCCCCGGGGCTCCCGCCGGCTTTGAGCCAGACCCGGCCAAAGCCTCTGCTTTTGTAGGTATTTGTGTGTGAGTGTAAACACGACCCCAGCCTTGATCCTCTGCACTTGATGTGCCCAGGACCTGCAGAGATCAACAACCCGCAAAAACACCTCTTTGCATTTCAGCCCTGCGAATTGATCCCTTTGTGTTCGAGCTTTGGTGTTCCTGGGAGTGCTGTCCTTCAGCACCATCATCCCTCAGCACCATCATCCCTCAGCACCATCACCCTTCAGTACCATCATCCTTCAGCTCCATCATCCCTCAGCACCATCACCCTTCAGCACCATCACCCTTCAGGCTGCTCAGCTCTCAGCAAGGTCACCACCTCACCTTCCCAATGTTCCTCTGCCATTGCCTCTTCCCAGACTCTCTTTGATCCCATCGATGCCGTTGCTGTTTCTCAGCTCCCCAAAGGGCTTTTCTCAGCTCCTGCAAACACTCTGCAGCCGTGGCAGCTCCTACAGGCTCTTCTAAGGTCCTGTAATTTAAAGTCTCCTAAGATGCAGCACCGTGTGGCTTTTGAAGTATCTGCATGTTTTTGTCAGGGTTCACTTGCATATAATGCTCAAAGGAGTGGGATCAGTGAAGTGAGATTTGGCCTGTTCCTCCTCCTGCTTTCCATTCCTTCCCCCAGCTCTGAGGCAATGATAAAAAAAAAAAATTTAAAAGAGAGGCTCTGCCCCTCCACAGCCACAAAAAATCAGCTCCCTGGGGCGGAAAGGACAAAGCCACATTTGCCTTGGTTCATCTCACACTGCTCCGCTCCCTTCCCGTGGGCTCTGACACTGGAACACTGAGCACAGCGCTGAGTCCACAAAAACTCCTCTCCTCTCTGCTCTGGTCTTGTCCTCGTGTTGTCAGGCCCTCTGAGTGTCTTTTGAACCAGGGCAGGTCACCCTGGAACACTCGCTGTGTGTGCCTCCTTCTCCCTGGGAAGGTGTCGGGGTGAGCTGCACCTTTCCCAGGTGAGTGCAAAGCCCCAGGTGGGTTTTAGCCCTGCACAGGGGGTTTAAAACCTGGGGGAAATAATTCATAGCAGCACTGGCACACAGCCTGGTCCTGCCAGGTGCCAGGGATTCCCTGGGGAACGTGGGGCTGCCAGCCCTGTCCTCGGTGCTTGAGTGTTGTGCCCTCAGGGAGGAATCTTCTCTCAAGCCCTTCATTATCCTTCCAATCACATCCATTTAGAACCAATTATTGGCTGCGTTATCAATAAAGGTGACAGCGGTGACCACAGGGGGTAACAAGCAGATGTATCTGGAGACAGTTCCCTCCTAAAAGGGGAGGCAGGAGGAGGGAACAGCCACGTTGCCACTTCCACATTTCTCTAGGGGGGAAAAAAAGGAAAGCAAATGAAGTGGAATAAAAGCTGCAAAACAGAACACCCCTGACAGTTTGCTGCTGAATGTGGGTTTTCATTTAGAACCAAGAGGGTGGTTCACTCCAGGAGCAGAATGAGGGGCACACGAGTGTAGGTGCCATCCCAGGGAGATCTCAGAGAATATCTTGAATGAAAGAATTTGCGTGATTAGCTGGAATTACACAAGGATGCACAAACAACCTTGGCAAAATGGCATGAGCAAAAGGGAAAAAAATTCCAGTGCTTCACAGTGTCTGATGCTATTTTGTCTTTTGATGTTTGTTTTCTGCACTGTGCCAGCAATTTCTGTCATCTCTGGTGCATGTTGCCAAGTCTATTATTCGGGATGATTCCTGCTTTAAATATTTTTAGCAGCAGCAGATCTTTAATCATGGGGAAATTGTTTTCAGGAATGATTATTTTGTGTGCGTCCAAAAGCAAAGCTGAAGGTCCAATCCCAAAGCGTTAGGGATCATCCTGTAGCCCAAGGACAAAGTGGGGAGGATGGGACCGACTCAAAGGCCATTAAGGAGAAGGATGTTCCGTTTAGATGGAACAACTGATCTCTGCCCTCCATCCACGGGGTGCTTTTCAATGGTGATGATAAATTCAGGCCGTGACCAGGGAAAGCAATCCCCTCTCTGATCTCCATAAAGCTGCAAATTAGGTGTTTATCTGCAGCGTGTTTGCGTTGGGTGAAGTAAATCGTAAGTGCAGCAAAGACTTTGGAATGCTCAGCTTAGCCATTGTTCTGCTGAAAAGCAGCAATGATTTCTGGTGCCTGAGAGCCAGACACCCAGCTGGTGCGTGTCTGGTGGTTCCATTGACTTCACTAAGGAGACAGCAAACTGGGGAGCACAAATGGAAAGGCGGGCTTGGTTTCCATTCTTTCATTTCCGAGATCCTGGAATAAAAGAGTCTGATTTTGAAAAGTCCTATTAAGAATTTAAGAACCATGGCTTTGGAGCTAAGTGAGATATTGACCTTGAATTTGTTCCCCCTACGAGGTAAATCCCCCCCAGGAAACGCTGATATTTGAGCACAAAGCCCGCATGAATTTCACTGCTGTGTTTGTGTGTGTGTGATAAATACATTTAACAATGTTACCCCAGTATCAGAGGCTTGAAGGCCCAGATAAGCACAGAAAATCTCAGATGATTATCTCAATCAATTCTGGAATGCAAAATTGATATAAAAACTTTACAAGAGCACTTTTCTCACAGTCCATCTGCATGACTCCTATCGATTAGTATTTATGTTAAGGAAGAACCTGTGGTTGTCCGATGAAATTAAAGGCTGGGATTTTTCACACTCACGGACTCAAAATCCAGGGCTTGCAACTCCCACCCTGGCCCAGTCGTGGAGCAGAATCCCAGCAAAGGGAATGATTTCCCCGCAGTCGGGGTGGGCTGAGGTCACACCCGGGCAGGTCAGTAAGTCCTGGTAAGTTGATTGTTCTCGACAACACCCACTGCCTGTGGGTGGAATCGGAGTTGCCTCAGTTAGGAGTGCGTGTCCCCGTGGGGATGAATGTGCTTTAACTAAATTCACATGGTTAGTTAATTAGGATCCACTTTCCCAAGTACCTCAGTACTGCAGGAAAACTCGGGCAGAACAGGGAGAGTCATTAACCAGCTCATTCCTTAGCCAGGACTGTTCTGTCACTGCTGCTCCGTGTTTTCCCACAGCACATTCCAGTGTTTTGCTGTTGCTCCTTCTCTGAGCCCGTTGGGAGGAAGAGAACACAAAATGAGAAAACGAGGGCTATTTGGGCCCTTCCACACAAAGCTGTGGTTGGAGGGTCTGGGTCCTGCCCAGACACAATTCTTACTCCACCACGACCCACCTTCCACGGGAATTACTGAGCAGGACTGAGACCATTTCTGGGTAATGAGTGTTCCAGTCAGCTCCGCATCCAAATTAAACGTGTCAGGAAGAGTTTACCCTTAATAAATCGCTGGTTCCAAACACGCTCTCACACCTTGCTTGGAAATGAGGGAACATTTGCAAACGTGCATGCAGCTGCTAGAAGCATTTGGGGGCGAGGTTTGTCATTTTCCTGCCTTCCCGGAATAGCTGTGTTGTTACACCTGTAGGCACTGCAAGAATAAACACAGTGGCATAAGGTACAGGCAGAGCTGGGGCACAAGGGCTGCCTGGGGTCAGCACTGAGGTGCAAGAGGAGCTGGCAAGGCAAAAAGAACCTTCCTTGCTTGAAGAATAGGCTGATGCATATTTATCACTTAGCCCTGCAGAGAAGCAGGAGGTGGAATATTGGTACTACTGGGCCAAAACAAGTGTATTTCAAACTGATGCTCAGTGCAAAACACAATCGAGTGCTTAGAATTTAAGGTGCTGTGTCAAAAGATGTGATTCTAATAAAATTGGCTCCAGGAGAATAATTCTGGGCTTATTATCCTCCTTGCTTTTGTGATTATACTAATCCAGACAAGGAGATGGGGAGAAGGCTGAGGTGCTGCTGTAGGGGACATTTAAAAAAAACCCAAACCAACTTTGGTTTAGGTATTTTATAATTTGGGCTGAAAAGAAACACGGCCATTAAATACAATGAACCATCCCGAAGCAAACCTGAAGCAAATCAGAACACTGACTTTTTTAGTTCCTTCATCCTTTTTTCCTTTCCTTGAAGCAGCACTTTGCAAACCGAACAAGTGAGAAGGGTCCACATTGGGCTGACACAAAACAGTGGCAGAGCCACATAGGAATGGGAATAATGCTGATAATCATGGTAATTATCCAACCCAATCAAGAGGTGTTGCTTTACCCGGTGGGGCTCTGATCCATGCAAAGCGTTTCATGGCCAACACGTGGAAAATCAGGGAACTCAGTCATTCAGCAGGAAGAATTCCTGGGAAAGTTTGTGATGTGCCATCCTGGGAAAAACAAGAGGTCCTGCAAGGCTGGTGCAGATTCCACATCCCTTCTCTGGGCTGTGGTTCCACATCCTGGCAGGGCCACACACCATGTGCCTTTTGCTCTTTCTTTGGTTAAACCCCTTTAGGTTTCTAGTTAGAAAACAGACCTGTAAGACTTAAAAACCCAATCCCACCACCCAGAGCACAGAGAGGTGGAAAATTTACTGAGCAAAAAAAATTCACTGAGCAAATACTCCTTCGGATTGCAGGCTTTTTAAGGATAGGCAGGAGATATTCAAAGTCTCCAAGGGGATTTCTAATGTTGCCGGGGTTTGTGATTGTATCAGCACAAGGCTCTCTATTTACTGTTTGTTCTTAAGGCTGTATTTGTTGCAGGGATGTGATTACATGTGGATCTTGGCACTGAGCACTTGTTTCTTTGTGAAAAGTAATGTTTGTAACCCTTGTAGATTTAGAGGGGAAATGGGAGATGTGCCTTGCCTGTACCCCGGGGCAAAGTGAAAGAAGCCTAAGCTCGAGCTTGAAAGATATTCCGTAAGTTTAATCAGACTTCGGTATTCTGAACTGTGCCTTTGACACACCTCAGCCTCAGCTGAGCTGGATCTGCCTCCTTTCCTTGTCCTTCTCCCGCCTCAGGCAGTGGCTGCCCTGATAATTCTCCAGAGGAAAAGTTTTCTGTTTGTTACTGAAAGTCACTCAGATGTGAATCCCTAATTCCAAACGTTTCATGCCTGTTTATAGTCGGGAGCAGGGCAGTGTGATCCAGACTCTCCAGGACTCTGTGCACCTCTGCCATGGGGGAAGGCTGAGGGAATTGGGATTGTCCAGCCTGGGGAAGAGAAGGCTCTGGGATGGCCTAACGGGGCCTTCCAGGACCTGAGGGGAGCCACAAAAAACATGGAGAGAGATTGTTTCCAAGGACCTGGAGCAATGACAGGACAAGGGGAATGGCTTCAAACTCCCAGAGGGCAGGGAGAGATGGGATATGAGAAGGAATTCTTCCCTGTGAGGGTGGGGAGGGGCTGGGATGGGATTCCCAGAGAAGCTGTGGCTGCCCCATCCATGGAAGTGTCCAAGGCCAGCTTGGAGCAACCTGGGATAGTGGGAGGTGTCCCTGCCCATGGCAGGGGGTGGCATTGGATGGGCTTTAATGTCCCTTCCAACCCAAACCATTCCAGGATTCCTTGGGACAGGGATGCAGCAGGGCAGTTCCAGCCATTTCCTCACTTTCCAGAGCCAGAATTACACATTTATGGAAACTTTTCCAGAGATTTTTTTTTTCCCTTAATCTGTATTTCTACTGCCCTACAGCCAAGGCAGATCCACCTCCTGGCTGCTCCTACCCAGCCTGGTAATGCACCATCCACAGATCTCTTACCCTCTGGCAGTCTAACTAGTTTCTCTAATGTAATTAAAATGACAATTATTCCCTGTCCAGAACATTTCTCTTACTTATAGTCTGTGGAAGTATTAAAGTTGATTAAACACATATGCTGCTGGTAGATAGCTCCTCCAATCACATATGGAGTGAGAAAGGGTTGGCTGAGGGAGGAAAAATATAATGTGATATTCTGCAAATGCAAAAGAAAGGGCAGCTGAAAAAAAGCCAATCCTGATAGAACAAACCGAATCAGCGGGGCAATATTATTCATAATTATTTCATAGTGTTTTTCCTGCACACAGAAGTTGTTAAGCAAGTCCTGAAGTGTGTGTGTGTATATATATATTTATTTATTTATTTATATAAATACCCTGTACTGTGAATAAGCAGCAGTGGAAAGCCATGGCAGGTTTGGGGCCTGAAGAACACTGTGGAGCAAAGTTTGCAGCCTTTTGTGGGTAAAAAGAAATTCAGTCCTCAAGGCTTTAAAAGCATTTTATTTAACTGGTATGAGAACTAATACAAAGCAAAGCTATTTCCTCATTCCCTGATCTCAAAGCAGACACAAACTGCTGAAGGTGGACATCCTCCTCACCACAAATAAGCGTATCTTGTGTATCTCAAAAGCATTAGGACGGCTGTGAGGCGAAAGGGATGGAAATAGCACTTGCTTTCACAGTGTAATTGCCTCTATTCCAGCTGGGGAAAGCGCCTGCACTTTCTAATTTGCAGAAGTCACAATCTAAAATGCTTTAAAATGTACCTTTTTTTCCCCTCTCCCGTGGCCAAAGTGCTGAGGTGGATTTTTCTTTGCCTGTAAACAGGAGGCGTTTGGTGGGCGTGGGGGGAGCACAAAGAGCAGAGAGAGGGACAGGGGGACAAAAGCCCCCCGACTGGATCTGCTCCCCTGTGCACTGGAGGGAAGGAACAGCAGAGTGGGGGTGTGGAATGAGGTCTTTGACCATCTGAACAGTGCAGAAGAGGTGATTTTTGAATAACTACCAGCAAAATTGTTGGCTGCATGTTCTTTCCCCTGAATTTGTTCCTTCCTGTTCTCTCCCTTTGGCTGCTTTTCCTCCGATGCTGCCAGTGAAGTTCCACAGGGTCCTTTTCGTGCCTTGGGGCCAAGGTGGCACCACTTGGGCTGTGTGTTTGGTGAGGTAGAGGTTTGCAGTCACCCACCTTTGCTGCCCACCCGCCCTCTGTTAACCTCAGGCTGTACCTCAGGGCTGCTCAGGTTTTGACATACACCTTCCTGGCACCCCAGAGCAAGGGCTGGCTCTAAATAACAGAAATACCTGGCTCTTATGCCAGGAAACAGCCCTCCAGAAGGATTCCTTTCCCTTTCCAGAAGAAGTGTGGGGGATTTTTCTCCAAAGGGACACTGTGAGATGCTCAGATGCAAGATCCAGCCTGTGATGTGTTTGTACATCCACAGTCTCCAGGCCTGAGGTGTAATTTAGATGAGATCCCACCTTTCATCCTGCCCTCTCCAAGGCTTTGCCCATCCATGGATACAACTCAGCACCAGGGGCTCTGGCTCAGGCTCTGGACACACTGGAAGCTCTCCATGACCATCTATCTTGCTCTGCTGCACGAATGGATGAGGAGCAGATCCTATCTCAGTTCATTCCCTGCCCATCCATCATCCCCCTGCCAGCTGCTGTCCCCTTAATGAGGGGAATGGAGATGGGTGAGAGCCAGACAGACACACGGACACAGACTGGACAGGGGGACACACCCAGTACCTCCTCCTCAGCACCACATAAAAAAGGGACACCATGGAGATAATTGAACCTGTCCCAATCGGGGTTCTTTAAGCCATATTTTTTCCTCCTTGGGAATTCCAGGTACCAGCACCTGCACAGAGGGAGATGTGGGTAAAGCAGGAATCCTTAACTCAAAGGCATTGCTGGGGACAGCTCCTTCCAGAGAGCACCACTGTGCTTGTGTGAGAGAACCTGCTGCAACGTGGAGCAAAGGAGAACTCTGGGAACCCTTTATCTCCCTCCACGCCACACTCGAGGATGGATGAGGAACCCAACACATGCCACTGATGTCTGGTCAGGGCCGCAGTGACCTCTGAATCAGGGTTATATTGACACAGTGAAACACCCACAGCACTCGCTGTGCCCAGGGCTGCGATGGCAAGCAGAGTAGAGGGCACTTGGCAGCAGCAGGCAGTGCCCTGCCCCTCGAGCTGTGCCGTGTCACCCGTGAGACAATACAAAGCCCCTCCCTGGCAGCCTGCTCGTGTCTGATCCCAGATTAGCGCTGCCCACAGGGCAGGGCGCTCCCCTCCTGTTTGTTGTCACAGAAACGGTGACAGAGCACTCGTTTCCTCACAGCCTTATCTCTCCCCGAAAAACCACTCCAGAGCTTCTCTCAGCCCAAAGAAGGCTGTTCCTGTGCCAAGAGGACGTGTAAGAGGCTGTGCAGGGGCACCATCTGTAGCCCTGCGCTCCAGGGTATCCACAGAGACATCCCGCTGGCATGGATTGCCATGGAAGTGCCGTTTGGTTTGGGAAGGGAAAATGGAAACTCGTTTCCCTGCAGGAGGGGGAGGCGGCAGAGCACGTTCCTGCCCCAGATGCCACTTTCAGCAGGCAGGATGGAAGCTGAGAGGAGACGTTCCCAAACATTTGCAGTGATTCAGAAGGTGGCAGTGGGAAAGCTGGCTCGACTCCACCCGGGACTCTCTGGCTTTCTCCTCTCCTCTGCGGTTATTTCAGGTCAGAGCTGGAATGGAAAACCCTTGTCCCAGCCCCCCTCCCTGGGATTTTCACACCTCTCCACACAAGCTGCAGAGGTGTGACACCGGCTCCACGCAGGTCAGTGTTGTATCTGCCTGCCCAGGAGGGTTCAGTGCCTGCCAGGGATGCCCAGGGGTCTGGGGGAGCAGCTCAGGGGGTGTTTGCACAGCACCAAGTGCTCCCAAAGCAGCGTGTGCCATGGCAGGGGTTGTGCCCGGGCACAGCTCCGGGGCAGGACAAACCTGCTGAGCCACCTCAGGGTCAGAGTCTGTGCTGATCATACACAAGTCAAGTCCCACCAGCCCAGGGGGGAACAAACACCTGATGAACTCTGGTTTTGTGTTTTGGCAGCTCTGCAGAGCCCTGGGAGAGAAGAGGAGGGATCCACGAGCCACAGTTAATTGCCTTAGTATTTTACTGACTTCATTCTTCCCAAAGTGACTTTTCCTTTGCTCCAAGCTTTTCCAAGCTTTCTGTCCATCCAACAATCCCTTTCAGAGTGAGCATCACAGCACTGCCTGTGTTTGCAGCCCTGATTGGGCACCAGTGCTGTAATAAACACAAGTATCTTCCAGGCCTTCAATCACATCCAGTCCAAAGCCACACGAACACTAATTGTGTCCCCGTGAGCTACTCCTGGATGCTGCTCCTGGGCTGGGATGAACTCCCCAGCTCGTTTGGCACCACCAGCTGAAGGGAGAGCCCTGCCAGCTCTGCCTCTGCACCTCCTCTGCCAGCACATAATGAGACCTGCCCAGGGTGGTCCTGGCAGATGGTGTGGACTCACCTGATTTAGCAGGAGATGCTACAGGTGCTTCACGAGATCCACGAGCTCTTCAGCCTGCCCAGATTGTGCCCCCATTCACTGGAGGGGAATGTGTGAGCCTCTCACCAGCATGGATGCTTTGCTCTCCCATTGCTGCTAAACAAGGAGTATTTCCATTCCATAGGGGAACAACCCAGGGTTTTTTAGAGGGACTAACCCATTTTTCTCATGGGGAGGAGCAGGAAAACAACGTGGTTCTGATGCTTGTTGTGATTAACCTCTCTGAACCTGACTGCACGTGGTTACTGGTGAGCTTTTAGAGGCTTTGCCTTGGCAAATATTCAGTGTTTCAGGTGCCATTTGTCACTGGATGCCTTTGTCCAGTCACACTTTCCAGCATTTAAGGACAGTAAATTCCTCTGCCATGATGTCCCACAAGCACAGAGGATAGAAAGAGACCTTGAAGGGAAGGTGCCTACCCATCCTGCAGCTCCAGGGATGCTGGAAGAGAACTGGAAGGTTGTTAAGATCAATGGGAAGCAGTTCCAGAGAGGGGCAGGGAAGGCTGCAGTGATTTTCATACCACTGTAAAGGAAAGGGGAAGGTGCCTTTCTGCTTTAGCTGAGGGGAGAATAGAGAAAGACAGCTCTCTCCTTCCCCAAACAAACCCATCTGCAACACTTCCAATTTGAATCCAAATAATATCTGAGGTTTGGGATTCAGCAACAAACTAGCTCTGAGTCCTTAATCCCAGCGCCTGATGTTTGGGGGTGTTGGGATTTGGAGCTAATTAATTCAGCCACCTGTAATTCTCGCTGTCTGCCTTTGCCTTACATATATCATATGTTGGGAGGGCTGCACATGGGGCTGGTCTGAATCCTAATCCCTCTGTACTGCCTTTTTTCCTAAAAATCCTTCCCTTTTTCTTGTTTCTTCTTCTCTCCCATCTTCTTTCTGTGCTGTCTCCCTCTTCTGAGTTCTTAATCCAAAAAAAAACCCCAACAACAGTAAAATCTGACATTCAGCAAGTGACTCTGCCCTTCCCAAATGGAATGGTCTTGTTCCCTTCAGGGCTGTCCACAGGATGATGCTCCCAGTGCTGTCCCAGTCTCCCTGACTGGTTTCATCTGAGCACAAAGGCTCCAGTGCTGAGTGTTCTGGTTGGGAACAAGGCTCCAGGTGATAAATATTGCAAGATCCAGACAGCCCAGGAGTCCTGTCCTGATTTCTTTCCCTTGGCAGGGAGAGGATGGAAGGAGAATGAAAAGATAATTAGTTTGGAGTGCTCAGAAATTAAATGGAAAAGGTTAATTCATTGCCTTTATGGCCAAGTGAAAAGCTGGGCTCAAACTGCCCGGGCTGGGGAGTCCTGCAGAGGTCACAGAACGAGGGTGGGCTGATTTTTCCTCCTGTAAAGATAATGCCTTTGCAACAACTAAAGCTGGAGCCAGTTTTCCCACATCTGTAGAGCCTGGAGCTGTTCTTTCTTTAATGCCTGATTTCCATATTCCAGCAGTGCCAAGCCAGCCCAGGAGCTGCCTGTGCCACAGAGGCAGCTGCAGCCCAGGGCCCCGGGCCAGGAACACGCTGGGCACCGTGTGGAGCAGCATCAGGGCCTGCAGAGGGACCCCCTTGCTGAAGGGGGGTCTCCTCAGAGCTCCTGCAGGCCCGGGGGTCTCCTGGGGACATGGGAAAATGGGGACAGGAGGAAGATGTCCCAGCAACAGGAACAGGCAGTGCTGGTGCATCGGGCACATTCACATCCAGCTTTTCGGTGCCCAGTATTGGTGCCCCAAAGCAACCCCCAGGGCTGTGAGTTTCTCATTTCACTCCACGTGAATTTCCAAACCCCCACCAGATTTGCCTTGATTTTCCAAAGGAAAACGATCAGGCTTTGCAGGATTTCCTAGCTCACTCCCTGTTTTCAGGCTCTTAAGGAGGGCTGGTAATTAAAACTTCCCCTAAGCCACACTTGCTGCTCTTTGGTGCAGCCACACTGCCAAAGCGCTGTTTCTCCTGCAGAAATCTCACTTTTGAAGGGACAGAGAGGCCACCCAGGTTGTTTCCACTGAAGGTCAGGGCACATCTGCAGTGGTACCAACAAATAGGCCAAAAGGCCCCTGGAGCTCGTGGGCCATTGCTGCTTGAATGAGATAAAGTTATAATTATTTAACGTTCCTGGGTGTGAAATTAGAATGATCACATAATCTCCTTAGTCTCTAACTACAGGTCCAGCATGGGAATATGAATCTTAATTGGTATTTTCTTATCAATACACTCAAGTTGAAGGATTAAGGATAAGGCTCTTAGTACAACCTGAATTTTTGGAAGATGTTCCTGATTTTGGTGTGATCAAAGAAGCATCGGTGGTGCAGGGAGAGCCTGAGGAGGAGGAGAGCAGGGACACGAGGTGCAAATGCTCTGCACACACAGTCCCACCTGTGCTGCCCTTCCCCTGCACTCCCAATCCATTGGCTGTGCAGAACACCTCAAAAATCAGGTAGGAAATGCAGGGGTGTCATGGTTTGGTCCCTGGGTAGTGTTTTAGGCATTTTATAGGGATGACAGTGCTGTAAACGACGCTCCATAAAAAAGATCTGTGACCATATGAATAAATACACAAAGGATTGCTCTGGCTTTATTTGCTGTTTAAAGTTAAGCACACAGTTAAAAACTTTGCTAAACAGATGAATCCCCCTAATGCACATCAAAGGATGCATCACAAGCACACGCTGCACCTCCTAAACACAGCATGGTGAGTTATGGTGCTAATGGAGAATTCTTGCCATCCTGCAAGGGAAGAGTGGCAGGAATAACACCCAGTGGCAGGGATGACAACCAGTGGAAAGGATATTTTCCAGTGGCAGGGATAATATACCATCAGCCCAGCCTCAGAGCACCAGCTGGTTGCTTTGCCAGGGTCACCTGGAGCAAAGGGATGTGTGAATTGGTGTATTTTGCCCCGATTAAGTGCAAACTCGGCTCGCTGGAGCCCCTCGGTGTGCAGGAATGCCCTCTGTGCAGCTGCCTGCCAGCACACAGCCCTGCCCGTCTTCATTTGCAGGGGTTTGGGCTGTCTCGGGTGGTAAATGGGCAAACCTGACTGCAATAACCAAATCTGCAATTCCCTCCTGTTGTGGGAGCTCTCCCGATTTGTTCCCTCGCTGTCGGCTCCGAGTTTCATTTCTCCCTTCGTTATGTCAGCTGTGACTATACATCTCACCCCCCTTCCCTGCTCCCCCTCGTTCCCCAGAGCCTTTCCCGTGAGGTTCTTGGGTTTTATTCTTCCTTATAACTGCAGTTGTGTCCTCTGCCTGACCATCACCCTCCGAAGCTGAATGGATGCTGCTGTGCAGGGGATGTTTCCATCACCTCTCTCTCCAGAATGCCTGGGTTCACAGCGCATCTCCACAGGCTCCTCTCATAGCTGGGAGACAAATTCCTAGCTCAGAGTGAGGAGGAGCTGATCTATCAGCTCCATCACCATCCCTCTGCACATGAGAATTGCTGTGCACACAGCCCCGAGTCAGGAGCCATCAGGAAACTGTTTGCTCTCTGGAATATTCAGTGTTGAAGGGATTGGGAGTCTGACAGAGCCACAGCCCAGCCAAGGTCTGATCCAGCCCATGAGTGCCCTCAAATCACCATATCCAGCAGTATTTTCAGTTCTGGATTCCCACCCAGTAACCAGCACAGGAGTTGTACTTTGGTTTTGTAGCTTCAATGGCTGAAAGTTGGAAAGTGAAAGGATATTTTACTCTTGGAGTTCAGAGAATTTACCATTTTCCTCATCACACACACAGGGGTGGGGACACAGAGGGCAGGTATTGGCTACATGTGTTGGGGGTTTCACATATGAAGACAGTGGCAAACTGGGGAAAACTCTCCTAAATCCCAAGACTAAATACTAATAGAGGGACCAGAGGAAACAACTTGCAGAAAACTGCATGTATTTCCTTTGGGCACTGCATCCAATCCCTCATTCCCTGCTGGTTCTGCGTGTCACGATGAACCTCACCCCGGACAGGCACTGGGCAGTCCCCCAGCTCAGGAGCTGCTCCCAAAGAGTTAAAAGCAAATCCTGGGAGCTTTGGGAGCTCTGGAGTGCACAGGCTCGGGCACTATCTGGAGTAGCTCGTTCAGGAGGCTGCACTTAATTAAAACTGCAAAATAGAACAATTAGCCAGGGCTGACAATTTCCTCTGTCCCCAGCTGAGTGTAACGGCTGTTTTTTAATCTCTCTATTTATCTTATTGTTGATCTGTGGCTATCAATTAAAATAATTCTCCAAACTTTGATGGGTCCATTTGAAAACCACCCAGATAACAATAGAGTCATTTAACTTTTCTGAGGCTTAATTTGCCTTCAGTTTCTTTTCAGTGCTTGTCACTATTAAAGGGAGTTTATGCTCTGATCTCAGAGCTGGTGTGTTACAGAGGATGGAGGTTGGGTACCAATGCTGGAAAAAAGAGCAGAAATGTGATTTATGGCAGTTTTCAGATGCTGTAGTAAGTCCCAGTCATGCTGATAGTTTTAGTCAGCTGAGGAAAAGCATGCATCAGAATTTTGGGCCAGGAAAAAGCAGTTGAGGTATGGAGCCTTTGAAGTCTGAAAATTGATTTTCTTCAAAAGGAAAAAAGCTTCCTATCAGCTCACAGCTCCAGTCACGGGCAGTGGTGGCTTTTTCCTGAAGTCACAGTTCAAGACCAGACTAAGAGCTGAAGAATAAATAGTGTGTAGTGCTTAGTCAGTCACAAGGCATTACTTTAGCTCCATTTTCTGCTCCTCAGGCTGGGGGCATATAATTGAATTGGCACCGGGGAGAGGCTGCACTGCCAGCTCAGGGTGGCACACGCTCCTGCTGGGGCACGGCACGATGTCACAGGGGCCACACTCGTGTCACCATCGGGGCGTTGGGGCTCAGGCTGGGCTGCCCAGCCCCCCTGCCCACGGGGACAGGGCTGCCAGCCCCACGGGCACTGGTTTGAAGGCAGTGCCAAGGCTGTTCGGAGCAGTGCTGTGTGCTGGGCCCGGGCAGTGCCCGGAGCTGAGCCCAGGGGCAGCAGCTCTGCCCCCTGAGCCCTCCCAGCAGCTCCACAGCAGCACTGGGCTCAATAGTCATGAATATCCTGCAGGAAGAGCTGCCCTCTGCAGTGACCCCTCCTGCACAGAGCTCCTGTTCTCGCTGAGAGCTGCATTTTTGGGGGTTAGCCTGAGTTTTAAGCACTCTAATTAAATCAGGGACCTGGTTTAATAATCCTGGTCGGCTCTGGCAGCTGAGACAATTCGTTCACAGTTGCTTTATTAATGCAGCAGTAATCTTCAGGTTGGGAGTTCACCTCTTTATTCATTCAGCCATGCAATTCTTTGGGAATGGGCATTGATTTTGAAAGCCCAGCCTGCAGCCCGGGACTAAAACACTTGCCCAGAGAAGGATGGAGAGAGGAAACCACACTGACAGTTCCCCATCAGGCTCCCACTTGATGCCATTTTGTATTTCCTCAGCACCCAAAATAGTTCAGGTCCATTAAGGCTCGACTCGGAGCTCCTGGGCACCCACACAATCAATAAACCTGTTGTGCCCTGGCCACGGTTCAGAGCAAGCCAAGCAAAACCCTGACCAGCTTTTGAGCCGAAAACCATATTGTTCTGGAAGTCGTTAAATACATGCCTTTGACTACTGAGCTTCCTGTTTGTGGCTTGGATTAGAATTTATTCTAATACCTTCCCTGTAAAGCTGATGTATTCATCCTGTGCCTGGTGCTGTTTGCACTCACTGGGGTGTAAAGCAGGAGCTGCTCGATTCCAATTGACAGCTACACCACATAAAAATTGACAGGAGCAGGAGGAGAATCAGTCCCCTGTGTGTTTGCAAGGTGCAGGATGAAATGCCTTTCAAAATGCTGCATAATATACAGCCTAGCAAGGATGCAGCATGGTTGATTTTTCTCATTTCTCCAAAATATATAAGAGGATAGAGGTATAAAAGGAAAAATTATGCATTTCTCAATACATGGAAACTATATCACCAAGTGCCTCTAAGGCAGATGTATTTCCAGTTCCTTAGTAAAATACCCAACATCTCAACCGCTGTAAATCAGTGTGTTGACACAAGTGAAGCTGCATTGATTTACACCAACCAATGATCTGGCCTTTATTCATTATTATGGCCTCAAATGGATCCCTCTGGAGAAAGCAGAGGAGTTTGGAATGCTGGGCCAGTTTGTTGTGGATGTGTCAGTCGAGACAACTTCCAGAAACTCAGAGGAAGAAAAACACTGGAATGAAGCAAAGATGAGTAATTGAGGATCACAACTGTGATTATGAGGTGTAATTACAATTAGCTGCACAAGAGCGTTAATCACGACAATAATTACACGTCAGCTGTTTCCAAAAGAAAAGGGAACGTAATTAAGTGGCCCAAGTGGGTGACAGAAACAGAGCAGAGGAGTGACAGAGATGGTGTTGGCAGGAGGGGAACAGAGTGTGCAGAGAGGAAAAGTCCACTGGATATTTGCTGGTGCCTTCCCAGAGAAAGAAAAGCTGGGAGTCACTTTGGGCTAATTAATAATGGGCTGTTGGGGCTGATTGAACCACATTTGCCACTGGAAAACAGGGATGTCGGGGTTACAGCTCCTGGGCTGCTCAGCCTTGTTAGGCAGGGCTGACTATTCCCTTTTGCAATGGGATTCAGACCAAACCAGTCCTCAAGCCACTTTCACTCCACAACCCACTGACTCTTCTTCTGTCCCACAGAGTCAGGCTGAGGCAGCCACCCATTTTTAGAAGACTTTTATACAGCACAAGCCTTAATTCTCCTGGGACTGTTTTAGTTGCCTTTGGTCCTTTCCCTCTATTTTCTTAGGCAGGTACTTGTTGTAGCTGGTGTTGGGTGACCCCCCCAGTGCAGCCTCCCAGCAGGTCCCTCACACACACCCCATGAATTATCTGAGGCTCTCCCAGGGAGGGAGCCTGGCAGGGTCTTGTGATTTATCTTGCATGAAATGAGCTCGTTTGAATAGACTGGAAAAGCCAAGCCATTAATTTAGAACAGCTTCTGGACTCTGCAGAGCTGCAATTCCGTTCTGCATATCCACTGCTGTAAAAGTGATGGGATTTTAATACCCTTTCCCTTTCATTTTTTGGTTTTGTCCTGCTGCAGACTCGCTGCTCTCTGCTCTGGGTGTTCTCAGTGCTGCTTCACCTCAGCAGTCGCCTGTGAACAATTGAGTAAGTTTGCTCTGTGTAAATCCTCTTCTTTAAACTCATTAAAGTGTGCCAAGCCTCTCCAGGAGCCATTTGACAAACTCCCCTGAGCAGCAAAGTAGTGTTTATTATGATTATTATTACTATTATTATTTTTCTCTCAGCTCCATCTGTAATGTAAACACCATTATGTTTTAATTATCTGTTTGAATAGGAGATTTAAAAGCGAATCCCGCAGGAACCTGGCCAGAATACACAATGGAAATCCCCTGGAAAGTCACTCCAAGAGGTGGAAGCTGCCATGGGAGGCTCAGGGCTGAGTGGCACGGCCATCCCGTGCCCACCAGGCCTTTCATCCCACAGGACTGGGGCTGGAAGCCGATGGATCACCCTTTCCAAGGGGGTGTTTTCCAGGTCTGTTCTCAGCTCTGTGAGGGGAAGGAAAGTTCTGGCAAAAAGGCTTTGCTGGAGGGATTGTCCCCCCGTTCCACAGGGAACTAAAGGAGCATCATCCTCAAGGGGAGGGAGTGGGAATGCACCGGTTGCCATGGAGCCTTCTCTGAGCTGGTACCGCCGTGGTGACAACAGGTCTGAGATCCCAGGGCACCAGTCCAGTGTCCCTGCAGATCCCACACGGCCCCAGCTCTTCAGATCCCTTTTTCCCCCCCTCCCAAACCAGCTCTGTCCTCTCTCCTGTCGTGCCCTACAAAGGGAACTGGGAGTCTCTGCTCTTGGCTGGTTTTCCTCCCTCTCTCTCACGCTTAGGAACACATTTTAACGTGCAGGATTTGGCAGGAGACTCTTGGACTCGCCCAAGGGAAGGGAACAGGAAGGTCAGTCATTAGGACAGGTGAGCAAAGGGCCTGCAAGTGTCTTGATGAATTAGAAATGCTGCCAAAAGGAGAAGGCACTTGAGGGAGTGAACTCGGATCAAAACCAAGACAGGAACGAGCTGTTGCAAAACCCGAAAATCATCTCTCTCAGCTCTTAAGCTCGAATTAAACTCAGCTTTGTGACCCCTCATTCACCCCTGGGCCAGCTCTGTGTGCCAGTCCTGCTCTGTGTTTAATGTTCTGCATCTTCCATCATCAGCAACCTCCTCAAGCCAGAGGCAGGAGCTCAGCCTGGGGGTTCATCCCACCCCTCCTGCCTGCCAGGAATGTGGGAGAAGCTTTCCCAATTCCCTCCCACAGTCTCCTCCTGACCTCACCCATAGGGAGGATGGACAGCAAAGCTCTTTTCCCATCTCCTGTGCCCCAGAAAGGCCAGCACCTCCCAGGAGAATGTTCTGTAACATCAGGAATTACAGGTGACCATGACACCTTAAAATTAAGCTTTCCCAGGACTTTGGAAAAGCCCTGAAGTTTAGAACTCCTGCAGGAGGAATGGCACTGTGAGGATGTGAGATGAGAATATTAACACCCCCAGGGTTGCCAAATAAAAAAAATTGATTTTTAATAACTCTAACCATCTCTTCAGCTTTCATGAGTCTCCTCTTTGGCTTTATAGTGCTGGGCATGAAGAATATGAGGATTTGAAGAATTAACTGAATTAATGAGGGTTGATTATTAATGTTCAGAACTCAATAAAAAAGAGAGGGAAATAAAACACACAAAAAATGAGCTGAAAATAAGGGTAATCTTTCATTCCCCCAAAATGAGATACATTGAGTTATTGCTGTACTTAAAATTGAAGCACAGAAAGACTGGAAATAAATACCTCCCATTAGCTACAGGAGGGCCTGGCAAATCTGCTGCAAGGAACTGTCCAAGCCAGGGGATGACAAGGTGAAAATGGCACTGAGGACCAACCACGAGGCTTCTGGCAGCTGCTTTTGAAAAACCCTCACTCTCTGCATCTCCAAAAAACTCAGGGGCACTTCTGCCCTGCCTGGGGATTTAGGGAATCCTGGAGTCGGGACAAGCTGGTCCATGATCATGTTTGGGTGTTCAGCTCCTCTAAAGGCTGTAAAGGCTCCTCTGCAGCTGAGAGTGGGTATTGACATTCCCAACAGGAATCCCCACCTTCCCTCCAGCCCAAAGCCCTCACCAGCCTCACGGGTGGGATGCTCCAGGATTGCCAGGGATAAGGGAATGGATGTTTCCCTTTCACACCCACCCTCCTTCCTGCTTTATTATTAAACCTCTGCAAACAGCTCTGGCTCTGGGGGAGCAGCGGGAGCGGAGGAGGGAGCCCCTGGAAGGGAACAATTCCTGTTGCTCGGCACAGCACTCTGCTAAATTGCATGCAGCCTGTTTTGCAGGGTAATAAAGCGTTGTCTGAAAGGCTGTGGAGGTTTCATTTCCCCGTTGTCACTGGATGCTGCAATCACGTAATTAACCGAGCGTGGAGACGCTCGTTTGAAGCGAGGTGAGAGAGCCGGGGCGAGCAGCAGATGCTGGGGGAGTGCAACAACTTTTATCTGAGCTCTTCTAGACCTGGAGACCTTCTCAGTGCTTGAAAGATGGAGAAATCCCGTTTGGGCAACAGCAGTTAAATGAAGGGGTGTGCTTTGCTTTGCTTTGATTTGCTCTTTTATCCCTATACGAGCTGAAGAATTCGAGGGTTGAGTTTTCCCTGTCCCAGCTGGGGATTCAGTGAGGGGCAAATTCAGCATCCCCTGGTGTGAGGGGACACTCAATGGCCCCACAGCCTCAATTCTCATGCTGGTTTTGCTCCTGATTCAGGTCCCTCCCAAACCATCCCATGGTTCTATGACACTCCTCACCCTCCCTCTTTCTATCCAGTTGTGGATATTTAGGGTGAGGAAATGCAATCTGTCTGCAGGGAAAACTTTCTTCCTCGTGGCTACTGACCAAGAAAGGGACTGTCTGGAGGAAGAAGAGAGGGACTATTTTTCATGTAGGAAATGCCTCCCTTAAGTCTGGGAACCCAGTAAACAATTACAGCAATGGAAGGAGCCTGGAGATTTAGAGATGCAGGAGTGCTGACAAAGGCTAAGCTTGACCCATTTATCTCCCAGCCCCTCTCGGCATATTTAGCAGCAGCTAAGAAGCACCTCACAAAATTGGAACTGGGGGATTTAAATGATGGCCTCTCCTGTGCTGGCTTTTTAATTTCACATCCTTTGGATGTTCCCTCCTCCCCACTTTGAAACGTGGAGGCCTCTTCGCCTCCAGTGATGGATGAGGTGCCTGTGCCCACCTCCCCGCTGCTGAACTGGAAGTGGTTTGCAGAATGGACATTACAGGCCTGCTGACTTTAATTAGGAGGAGAGCTCAGCTTAAGGGGACAGGCAGGGAGCTGGGGGCCCAGAGCTGGATCCAGCACTGCAGGTGGGGCCTCGGGAGATGGGGGGTAGAGGGGGAGAATCCCCTCCCTCTGGTCTCTCCTCTTCTGATGCAGCCCAAGCACACGTGGCTGGGTCGTGTTGAGCTTCTCATCCACCAACACCCCCAGTTCCTTCTCCTCAGGGCTGCTCCCCTTCCCTTCTCCACCAGCCTGTGGTTGTGCTGGGACAGCATCCAGGTCACACAGAGCTTTGAGACAAGAGCCCACTGGGCAGTTGCAGTTGCATGAATGATCTCGAGTTGATGCTGTTACTGCTCACTATTACAGCCCCAAACAGGCTGTGATGGGCATCCCTCACCCTGCCACGAGCTGAGGCAGCAGCTGCTCCCTCACCTCTCCTTTAGAGGTTTGTAGGAACCAGGCAGAGCCCCCCCAACATGCCATTCCCACCAGAGCATCCCCGAGTCTGTGCAGAACTGAGGCCACATTTGCACACAGATTTCCTGGCTGGGTGCATGGGAGTGAATCCAAGGGGCACCATCCCCGTGTGTGCTCTCACACCCCTGAATGTGCTCACCCATCCCTGAGTGTGCTCTCACCCCCCTCAGTGTGCTCTCACATCCCTGAGTGTGCTCTCACCCCCCTCAGTGTGCTCTCACATCCCTGAGTGTGCTCTCACCCCCCTCAGTGTGCTCTCACATCCCTGAGTGTGCTCTCACCCCCCTCAGTGTGCTCTCACATCCCTGAGTGTGCTCTCACCCCCCTCAGTGTGCTCTCACATCCCTGAGTGTGCTCTCACCCCCCTCAGTGTGCTCTCACATCCCTGAGTGTGCTCTCACCCCCCTCAGTGTGCTCTCACATCCCTGAGTGTGCTCTCACCCCCCTCAGTGTGCTCTCACATCCCTGAGTGTGCTCTCACCCCCCTCAGTGTGCTCTCACATCCCTGAGTGTGCTCTCACCCCCCTCAGTGTGCTCTCACATCCCTGAGTGTGCTCTCACATCCCTGAGTGTGCTCTCACATCCCCGTGTGTGCTCTCACACCCCAGCTGGGTTCCCTGGGGACTGGCAGTGCCTGCAGGTGGGAGCAGAGGAGCCCTCTGGCACCCCCAGCACCAGAGCAGTGCAGAGCCTGTTTGATCCTCACTCTGCCTGCACAGTCACCCTCCCCAGGAATTATTCACAGCTCCTCAAAACCCTTTTGTCCTGCTCCACTGCAATTTGAAATCACTCCATCAGTTGTGACACTTTATGAGAGCTGATATGGCTCATCCTCTGGAACAGACAAGCGTGCACAGGAGCAATTATTCCATAAACTCCATTTTATTTTTTTACCCTGTGTCTTCCCTGATCCTCAAACCATTAAATATCAACTGTTTAGCTTTTTCTCTTTTCACTTTTTATTTTTTTTTTCCCTTGTCAGCAAAGCTGGAGCCCAAGAGTTCTTTTCATACCAACCCAGCTCACAGCTCCACCACTCCCCCACAAATGACAGGCTCCATATTGTGCCAGGAAAGGTAAATTAAGTGCATTTACTTCTTTTAACACAATATTTGACACAGGCAGACGTGTGGCTTTTGAGCACCTGTCACTGAGGTGGCTTGGACGGATAAACCTCACTCAGAAAACTCAAAGGGAAAGGTGTTTGCTTGTGTAGCTCCTGTGGAATGATGAGCCCTGTTAATGAATCGCTCCTTTTCCAGGCTGGGTGTTGGGATGGGATCAGAGCCCATCAGTAATCATGGGAGCAGGGAGTAAAACAAGGGGGAGGAGGATGGTGGCATCACCCCACGGGGGGTTACACCCCTCTTAACCTGTCCAAGGCCTTCCAGGTCAATTGGAGCTTTTCCACAGCAGGAATGGCCCTACTGAAAGTCAACAGGCTGTGCCAGTGTAAAAATCACCGGAGCCTGGGATTTTACCATCCCTTTGGGTGCCCAACAGCCATTGAAATCAATGCAGTTGGACACAGAAAATCCCTTAACTCCAGCAGGTTCCACTGAAAGCCAGGGGAAACAGCCCAGACAGTGCTGTGATTGCAAGAGCCATTCCAGGGAGATGGAAAGGGAAGGCAGAACCAGGGAATGGCTGCTGTGGCTCTGCTGGTTTCCTCCAGTGCTCCCTCACAGGTGCTCCCAGTCCCACCACACGTCCAGGTCCTTCTCCAGACCAAGGGGCTGCTCACATGGAAAACCTGGGCCATAAATTGCTGCCCAGTGCTCAGCAAGGTCAGGGGAAGGAGTCAGCAATCCCTGGGCAGTTTTATGATCTAATTTAATTCCTCAAGTGTATCAGTCTGTGGTTCATGTAGTCCCTGACATATGTACTTGGCCAAAACCTGGGAACAGGAATTTGTGGGTGGCAGAATAACTCTGGAGGAGACAGGAATATAGACTCTTATCAGCAGAATGAAATCAACCCTTTATTGGCTTGAATTGCTTACCTTCACTGTCCTGCAGAGCCAGGGCTCCAGCTGATATAGATCAGCTGAGTATTTTCCCCATGGCAGCACTATCAGCAGGGAATAAAGTCCTTAGAAATGTGCATTAATCACCTGGGAGGAAGCGTTTGCACCTCCAGGCACAGCTGAATTTTGCCTTGAGGTGCGTTAGTTTTGTCTCCAGTTAACACAGCAGCTGGATCAGCAGAGCCAAAGGCAGAACTCCTGGCCAGCAGGGTTTGGAGCAGCAAACCAAGGCAGAAGTGTG
Organism: Scytalopus superciliaris; assembly: GCA_013400415.1. NCBI lineage: Eukaryota > Metazoa > Chordata > Aves > Passeriformes > Rhinocryptidae > Scytalopus > Scytalopus superciliaris. The sequence goes on from VXBX01008231.1 coordinate 782,849, forward strand.
GCCAGGGCTTTGTCACAGTCCTTTATAGCACTGGCAAGGTGAGCCTGTGCTGGGTTTGCCACCCTCCCTGTGTTCTGTTTGACAACCATCCCTGTCCCCTCTCAGAACCACGAAACAGTCACTTCAGGCTTTGAGCTGAGGGCCCAAAACCAGCTGTGTGAGCCCACCCAAACATCTGGGGGCACGAATTAAGCTCCAAGGGGCCTGGTGAGGTCATGAAATGCCATGGAAGCTGTGATTTTCCCACAGCTGATTTCCCAAAGGCAACCTGTGTCCTGAGAGCGCTGAAAGCTGCTTTAAACAAGGAGGATGAATCTTTCCAACACCCCTTGATTGGCAATTGTGATAAATTCCTATAATTGTTATTGATTGCTCCGAGGGCTTCTGTTTGTTAAAGCTGTTGCTGAAATGACATGGAATAAAACAGCAGAAAGGGAAAGCTGCATGAAATACTTGTCTTTGCAGAGTTCCCTGAGCAGGTCTGTGATGAACAATTCCTCCTCTCTCCCACCACCACCTCACTCCTCACCCTCAGATCATGCACATGGAAGTGCTTTTGTTCTGTTTTCTGGCCAGGTACTTTCCACTGTGGTCATTTATTATTCAGTCCTTGTACTGGAACACGGAGCAGAGTGTGCTTGAGTCACATGGGGTTTAGTCAGAGGAATAAAATATTTACAAATGTGAACCCTTTCACAAGTCTCTATGGTCTCTATCAAGCACTGAGACATTATGAGTATCATCCAGAAAGATTTTGATCTCTTTTTAAAAAGTCACAAGTTTAGCAATGCTAAAATCCGTGGTCAGCTTCATCTTTTGATTCTGCAAGTTCTTTCGTCATGTTTTCAAGGGTTTTTTTTCATTCCCCCTCCCCTTTCTTTAAGGAAAGTGGAATTTGTGATGTTCTTGCCATGATTCAGCTGCTAAGATTGCCAGGCAAAAATCAGAACTGAGATGAAATAGAAAAACAAGCAACATTACTACACACACCCCTCCCCAGAATCAATCAGGAGCTTTGCAAAGCCCTGATCTCTGAGGAGTCTTTCCAGATCTGTCGGGAAGCTGTTCTTGCCCCAAAGCTTCCAGGAGAAGGAGAACAAGGCAAAATGAAACCTGCAGATGGACTCGGTGTTCAGTCAGCAGCAGCTGGGAGGGATCCTGGGCTCTGCTGCATCAACTTCAGCAGGATTTGGGAGAAGCCCAGAAGGGAAACAGCTCCAGAGCCTTTTGCTTCCATTAAGGAGCGGGAATATGAGAGCAGCCACTGCAGAGCTCGTGCTGGATGCTGAGCTCCTTTAACAAGCAGAACACACGTCCTCGGCATTCATCATTCCCTCCCTGCTCTTTGGAGGCAGCCCTGGAGCCCGTGCTGCTTGTGACCTTACAGATAACAACCACACTTCGCACCTCCAAACCCAGAGGGGTCAGATATTTTGCCTCTGCAAAGCAAAATACATGTTTACGGAGGCAAAGCAGTTTATAAGTGACACAGACAGGCTGTTTATTGCACCTGAGACACTCCAGAGCGGGCAGGGATCACCCTGGCTGTGCATGAACCTGCCCCCCTGCATTAAACAGCCTCACCCCTTAAACGTGGCCAATTGTGTGGGTGGGGAAAGCTCAGCCAGAGCTGGGTTTGCCACAGGAAGGAGGGAGGGAACACAAAGCAGCAGGTTCAGTGGAGGGTTTGCAGGACTCCCGACTCAGCACCACAGTGGGGATTTGACTCCTGTGCCCTCCCTCCTTGCAGACAGAGCTCTTGTGCTGAAATACCCCCAAAACTCGTGTTTTGGAGCAGCCAGGGCACACAGGGAAGGGAGGGCAGTGCCCAGGGCACAGCTCAGGGGGTTTATCCATTGCTGCTGCCCGGCTCCACGGGAATGCAGAGCCAGCACTGCCCACGGGGAGGGGCTGGGACATGGGCAGGTCACGGCCATGGACACTCGTGGGGCTCCTGCACCTCAGTGCCACCTCCCCTGCTCCTGAGACAGCCCTTCCCCACCATTCCCACTATCCCAAAGGCATCACAACAGCTCTGTGCTATTGTAATCCACTTGTTATTGGCTTAATCCCCCCTCCTTGGAATTCCAGGGGCATGCAGATGTGTTCCTGATGCATCCTGTGCTCCAGCCAAAGCCTGGCGAGTGCAGCAGGTGGATCCCAGCAGCCACAGCCCCTGCATGAGCAATTTGGGGGAGGAGGGAGAGAAAGAGCTTCTCCAAATCCTTCAGCTCTACACTTGGACACAGTGAATGAGATATTTAAATACCGTTGCCGTGGAAACAATCAAAGAGGGGGTCCTTGTGTGTGTTTGGGTAATCCCAAAGGGGGTATTTAATTGGAATCAACCACAGCTTTTTAACTGTGTTTTAAATTGGAGAGAAATAAAAAGAAGAAGATGCCAGAAAAGGAACATNGAATAAATTTGCTGTATCTGGTAAAGGATTCATTAGGGTTGCACCAAAGCTCGGTTCAGTTTCCCTCCTGTTGACATGAAGGAGTTTGATGTAGGTCCAGCCCAGAGGCAGCAAGAACATCCCTCCCTGTCCCCCTCTCCCTGCTCCCAGGGGACCAGCACCTGGGAACTGCAAACTGCTTCACACAGGGAATGAGGGGTCTTTTCTCTCCTCCTTGTTTGTCTTTGTCCAGCCTCACCCACCAAGCAGAGCCCTCGGAGCTGCCTCACCATGGCATTTTTGGGGCCAGAAACGGCCCCTCCAGGCTCCTAATTAACTGATACTGCTGTTAATGGTGTTATTTAGACTATGGGATACTGTTAGTGCAAGAGCAACCTCGGTGTGAGCAAACTTGGGAAATTAGACATACTTACTTTGGAAAGACTCATCCTGGCCTAAGGGCAGTGGGAGAGGAAGCCTAATGGCTTAAAGGGAAAAATTTGATAGGGTATGAATGGAATTGTGTCTCAAAATGCTGAACTTCATGGTCCAGAAGGTCTTTTCCAACCTCTTGCTCCCATGTTTAATGCTTTTTGTATTAAAATGAGATGCCACAGGGTCTGAATGACAGTGCAGGGGGGACTCAGTGAGGCACCCAGGGAGCAGGAGCCACTTCCTGACCCCGTGTAAAGAGACAGGATGACATTTGGGATTAATTCTGCATGGGCAGAGGTGCCAGAACATGCACATTAAGGAAGGGCACTGATCCCAGCTGGCAGGACCAGGCTCTGCTGCTCTGCACAGGGAGCCAGCCCAGCATCAGCACACACGAGGAGCTGGGAGGAGTCCAGCAGCTCAGCAAGGGAAGGGACTCACTCAAGGTCCTGTTTTAGTTCTATTTTTAGGGACTGCACTCTGTTTAGGGAGAATGTTGCTTGGTCCTGCTGCCTTCCTAAAGCACTGGGGGCTCGGGTTTGCCATTTTTGTCATTATTAATAATCACCACTGGACTTGTAAGGGCAGTTTTTAGAAGCTGGGAATGCCCAAGGAGGTGAAGCCTGAGCAGAACCAAGCCAGTCCAGCCCCAGCCTTGTGTAACTTTGCAGGCTGGCTCTGTTAGACCCAGATCTGTGGGACTGGGATGGCAGTGCTCTGCCCAGCACTGCCCCAGTGCCCAGGGACACAGGCTGGCACAGCCTGGCACACTGTCAGGAGCAGCTGTATCTCGTGGGCCAGAAATTAGGACACACTGAGCTCCCATCAGTTCAAATCATTACATTTTGGCAGCATTCCCCCTTCCCACATGGCCCTTCCTTGACTGGATCTTCCTGTTTCCAAGCACAACCTCTCCAAGCCTCAGCTCGGAGAACACAGAAACCTTTCCTTGCTTCTCCCCCCTTTTCACCACAGCCCAAACTCCTCCTGCCAGCCTTTCCCCCCTCACTCCCCCATTCCTTGCACCTTCCTCGAAGGAGAGCAGCAGGGAAGATGTATGGCTGTAATGGATTTCCCCCGCTGGAGTGTCCATTAAATTTAGGGCTTTGCTCTGGACACCGAATGGTTGGTCATTAACGCACCTCGAACCAGCAGCATAAAACAATCCTCATAAGTGCTGCCATGAAAAATGGTGGCAGGGATCAGGAGTGATCAGGATGCAGACGGGAGCTGCAGCTCTGGGCGTAAAAATGATTAATGAACAATCCCCAGCATCCTTTCTTCCCTCTGCAAGGGAGGAGGAGAGCGAGGCTGACAGGAACGGCGGCTCCTCCTGCGAGGGGGATAATGGCAGGGATGATGTGTCTCCAGGAGATTCCCAGGGCCTTGTGTGCACATAATAAATTGCCACTGTCACTTCTGGGGAACTCACGAAGAAAGATGGTCAAAGGCAGCAGAAAGAGCTCCCCAGAGGGGAGAGAACAAAGAATTCAGCCCCGAGAGCCCGGCCCTGCCTGGGGGAGGCAGCGGCTCTGCTCCCCCCCAGCCTCTGTTTGCTCAGCAAAGTGAGTTTGAAGTGAGCAGAATTTGGGTCCCTGTAGTGGCAGGAGAGCCAGCAAAGGGACTGTGAGATGCAGATCTGCAGCTCTGCAGTTGGAGAGCCCTGAAATGCTGGGCTGTGCTGCTGGGGCAGTACCTGCACTCCAGTGTGCAGGGGACAGACAGGGATGGGGTGGGAGGGAAATGCTTTGGCTTAGCAGAGCTCGCTTTCCTCCTGAACTGAGTCAAATTTCTTGCAGGAATGGTGTAAATGAGCTCAGCTCTTATTCTCCCTTCATCACTTCCCTGCAAAGCCTTTGGGGCAGCCACTGCTTCCCTCTGTACGTTGTGTATCACAGAGCTCCAGAGAGAGATCCTGCAAACACAGGAGCCAAAAACTGTCACACAGACCCAGCCAAGCCTTTTGATCCTGCTCTGCTTCTCCTTCAGTGCCACACTCCGGGCTTTATCTCTGAGAGCCTGAACAGGGAGGTGGGGAGGGATCCAAGGGATGGGTCACACTGGGGAACCTGCTCAATCTTTTGGCTCAGCCTCCAGCTTCCCACTGTGGATCACTGGAGGCAGGAAACACGGCCATGGATGGGCTTGGCAGGGTTGGAGTGGCACTGCCCAGGGCACAGGGGGCACATCCAGCAGAGTGCAATCAGCACTTGTGCCCCTGCAGGAAAGGCACTTCGGGCAGTGACTCAGGAGGGAGACACTCTCCCTTTGTGAGTCATCTGGAAAAACTTAGGACCTTGCAGAGGATCTGGCTGGATTTTTCCCTCAGTGTCTCCGTGCCACGCTGTGTTTTAATGCCAGGGATGGCAGCACTTGCTGTTATCCCCCTTTCCCACATTGTGCCCCTTTCCCATGGGCATTCCTTTGAACACCTGCTGCAGGTGGCTCGGCCTCCCCTGCTAACAAACCACCCCCCTCCGATGTGAGAATATTTCCATTCCAAATGCCAGGTGTGAGGAGGAGATAAAGGCACCTCCTGTGGCGATGCTGCTCCTTGGCTGTTTGCCACAGCTCCAGGCCTGGAGCTGGACAGCAGAATTCCCCTTTGGCACAGCAGAGATGACCACGGTCGGAGAGATGCCAGAAATTCCTCTGAGGAGAACAGGGAGGGATGGCTTTGGCTGAGGCAGCAGCTCTGCCAGCTCTGTGTGGGGAGAAAACTGAGAGCAATGCTGGGGCTGGAGGAGGGATGGGTGACCCTTCCTTGCACCTTCTCCAGGAGCATCCAGGAGCTCCAGCACAGCAGTGACTCCCCACACCAGGCTGGGGTGTGTTTTCCTGCTGTCACAGCCCGGCCCAAAGCTTTAGGCGAGGCAGGCTCTGCTTTCCTGGGCTCAGCCAAGCTCTCCTGTGGAAGAAGAGCAGCTGGGAGCAGGGTCGTTTGCTTGGCCTTTCATCCCTCAGCGTGATGGATGAGGATACTGATAAATAGCTCCCTCTGTGAGAAAGTCTATTTTTGGTCCTCAGCTCCCATCTGTGGCTGTGAGAATTGTCTTCCTGCTCCGTGGACAACGGCTGAAAGCTTCTGGAGAGTTGGATAGCCAGGGTCAGAGCTGGGCTTGGGGATCAGGGCTGGGGATTTTCTGCTCCCTTACTGGAAGGAAAAGGGAATTTGTTCCCTGCTCAGATCCTTCCCGTGGGGCAGTGTCTCCGAGGGAGCCCCACAAACACCCCTGGGGCTGCATCAAATTCCTCATGGATTTCACAGCCTGGGAGGTGCCCAATCCCTTGGCATTTCCCAGCTCCAAAGGAGCTTCACTCCTGAGGGACTGGGAGCTGCTGGAGCTTCCAGGTCAGGGAAACGCAGCTGGGTATCCCTCGGGAGAAGGGCAGGGTGGGAACCAGGGAAACAGCCTGGAAAAGGAAGGAAGAGGAAAGCTCTGGCACAGGGCTGGCTCTGCCTCAGCTCCCTGCATGACTTTGCAGCAGTCACTGCTTTAATTTTCTCTCCTGTTCCTGAGCGTAATTTCTATTATTTCCCGTCTCGTCTGGGCGAGGCAGAGCTCGGGGTAGATTTGGATACCTGCATTCTGTGACTGTACATTTCCCAGTGCCATGGGACGCTGATTTCATTTGGGTTTCTAATTTATTTCACAATACCGTGGAATAATTAGAATTATTAAAGCCAAAATGTTCTTTGCTGCCTGTTTCTATTAGGCAAAGCAGCTCAGACTGCCGGGTCTTTGGGGAGGGAGGAGAAGGTTGGTTTTTTTACCACCTCCCAATCTTTTGTCCTTCATGACCTTTATTATTTTTTTTTTTTTACTAAAATTAACATTTATGCAAAAAAAACAGGAGGGGAAAATTGGTCTCTCTTCTCATTCCTGCTGAGGAAAGGTTATTCCTTCCACAGCCGTGCTATGGGGCGTTTTGGAGGGGATGATCTGCCCTTTCTCAGGTTAAATCATCAGCTCTAATGTGTTTTCTTTCTTTCTTTATTGCTCTGCTCTCCTCGGAACATGAGTATTTTCCATGTTGACTGTGACATTACTGCCTGTGCTGGGAGCAGGTGGAAAGCCAAGCTGGAGGGACAAGTCGTGTTCCCATTAAGAGCCAGCAGTGAGATGTGATGGTTCCTAATTAACCCTTCAAATTATTGAGAGAGCTGTTTCTCAGAAAAAAAAATAAATCCTAAAATAAAATAAAATAAAAACCTAAAAAAAAAAGATAGAACCAACAACCCCGAGGCACAGCAAAGTGTGCTGGTAAAATCCTGCCTTTTTGGTGTGGAGAGTTTCACAACTGGAATTTTTAGCCTTTTATTGGAAGGAATCAATCAAGTGAGAGTTTTCCTGGGGATAAGCAAGGAAGAATTTGCATACCAGGAAATCAAGCAGCCAAATTTTCAGAAGGACGACTATTCCTGGATTTGAATCATCACTTTGGGGTCTAATCAGCTGGAGAAAATCAAGCCCACAGAGTCTTGAGTGTACACAAGGAAAATCAGAGTTTGTCTGCTGGGGGGGGCAGTGGCTGTGGAAGGAGCTGGTTCTGAAGGTGAGCTCGAGCCAGGCCCCTCTTCTCAATATTTGGATATTAAAGTTAATATCCCTTAATTGCTGGCTAGCCAAGGCCTTCCCAGAGCATCACTGCTGGGATCATTCTCCCCAGTACAGATCCTTCCCTCCTTCCCTTCCCAGTCCCAGCTGTTGGAGGGAGCCATGAACTCAGAGTCCCAGAATCCTGGAAGGATTTGGGTTGGAAGGCACCTCAAAGGCCACCTCATTGCACCCCCTGCCGTGGGCAGGGATGCCACTCACCAGACCAGGCTGTGCAGGAAAGGGAGGGAAAAAGAAGGAAAAAGAGCTGGTTTTGATTAATTTCCCTTGCAAATGCAGTGCCTTAACACTGCCACATCTTTAGGAGCCCTACAGCCAGAAGGGATTTTAAAAGCTCTCTGTATCAGAGCCTTCCCCTTGTCCCATCCCCTGCTCCCCCCCAGCATGCTCATCCCCTATTCAGGGTGAGCCTTTGTCCTCCCAGTGCCCAGCAGTCACCACCACGTCTCCCTTCATCCACAAAGAGAAGCCTTATCTTCTGATGGACACATCCAGCACATTCTCTGTGACATTTAAATCTCCCTTTGTAGCCAGCTCAGATATTTCTGCTGTTAAAAGGAGCGGCCCAGCCGGGTGATTTCATTACTGCAAATGTTATTACAGTGAAAGCCTGTTTAAGACATAATGTCACTGAAGGGAAAATAGGATCTAGCAGCAAGAACAGCCTGATGGAGGGTGCTGGGTTTCATCACAGCCTGAAAGAAACCTCTCAAACATCAGACCTGCTAATGGAGCGGCTTTTTTCTCCATCGAATCAAACCAGCCACTTCCTCAAAGCCCTAAGGCGAGGAATTAGAAAGGAGATTGAATGGAATTAGGCACCCAACTCTCTCTGACTTTATATTTGAGCTCCTAAGCTGTTCTTGCCGCTTTAGAAATTGGAGCTGAGCTGTTGGGGTTCTCAGTGCCACGGACACGGTGGATGGAGAGGCTTTGTGGCCTCGCAGAGGCACTGCCAGCTCGGTGTCCGTGTCCACAGCCAGGGCTCCTGGCCCAGGGAGCCACCCCAGACACATCCCAGGCTCCCTGAATGAAGTCACTGGGAACCTGCCAAGGACGTGGCCCCAATTTCCACCCTGACAGAGCTATAAATTCTCTCTCCTCCAAAGCAGGTTTGCCAAGAGGAAAAGCTGAGCTCCTGCAGCCAGAGGGGCCACGAGGGCTCAGCTCGGAGTGGGGGGCTCTGCACACCCGGGGTGGGTGGGGGGAGCTACAGGGCAGTGCCCACACGGCCCCACCCCCTGCCCCCAACCCTGGCTCTGTTCTGAACATCACTTTGCTGTGCAAGGTAGAGGTGGGAGCTCCATCTCAGCCTTTGGAAAGTGTGAGGAGCTCAGAATTCATCTTAATGGGGCTCATGGGTGTCTTGTGAGGGGTGAGCTGTTTTCTTCCATCTGGTCAGCCTGGAGAAGGGGAAGGAGAGAGAAGGGGAGACCTCATGGCTACCTAGAGATTCCTCACGAGGGGCAGTCCAATCTCTGCTCTGTGTGAGCAGGGACAGGACCTTGGAAAGGCTGGAGCTGTGTCAGGGCAGGGTTAGGCTGGATATCAGGGAAAGGTTCTTCCCCCAGAAGAGGGTGGTGGGCACTGCCCAGGCTCCCCAGGGTTTGGGCACAGCCCCAAGGCTGCCAGAGCTCCAGGAGTGTCTGGATAAGGCTCTCAGTGACAGGGTGGGATTGTTGGGGTGACTGTGCAGGGTCAGGAGTTGGACTGGATGATCCCTGTGGGTCCCTTCTAACTCAGATTATTCCATGATTCCATGATCTGACATCTTTCCAAGGGCTGAATCACGACAAGCCTCAGGTCAACACCCCCCCATCCCACCAGCTCTGAGAAGGTCTGGCCTGTGCCCACCCTGCCAGGCTGTGCCAACCTGCAGTGACCAGCTCCAGAGAATACCAGGATTTCACAGCATGTTTTACCACCAACCTACTGTTTTTTCAGCTGTTTGTTGGGTTTTTTTTCCTTTGATTTTTATATTTTTTTAAACCTCCTTATGCGGGAGCAGCTTCAGTGTATCCCAGGCTGCTCCTGACAGTAACAAGGCAGAGCATGACAGCAAAATCGCGTCCGGGGGCAGCTCGGAGTGTCCCTGCTAAGTGCCCATAAACACGGTGAGCCTGCAGCAAAAGCAGCAGCTGCCTCCCTCCCTCCCTCACCCCGCACAGGGGCCGCACAAATTGAGGCTCTGCAGGTTTCACAGCTGCCAGACAATGAGCCTGGTGCCGGCTATTTCCTCCTGCTTTTCCTTTCTTTTAATGGAAAACAGCTCAGCGCTGCCAGGGCTCAAGTGGCCCCTCCAGCAGCGAATCGATGCAGCCAAGGCGGGCTCTGCTCTCTGTGCTGGAGTGGGCACAAAGGGGTTGTGTTACTGCATGTCCTCCCTGCCAAGGGTTTGCAGCCCTCGATCACGTTCCTCACAGGCAGGCAGATATTTATTTTTGGCCTGGGAGAGGATGCAAGAGCACAAAACTGGCCCAGAGGTGCTGGGGGGTGAATAGGATGGGGAGGGTTGGGTGGATTTTGGGAGTGCCCCTGGCAGGGAGGGCACCTTGAGCTGCTCTTTATCCCTGGTTTAGATGTAGGCAAGTAAAGAGTGAAAAATACTCTTTATTACATCATTGCAGAGATAAAGAGTCAATCCCAGCCTGGGCTGAGTGGCCTCACAACCTCAGCCTTTGGGATAAATCCTCTGGGGGGCGGTGAACCCACCTCTGCAGTGCTTCATGCACAGTGCAGCCATGGCACAGCCTGTGCCACAGGGTAAAGCACTGGCACAGCTGCCCAGGGCAGTGGGGGAGTCACCGCCCCTGGAACTGTTCAAAAAACCTGTGGATGTGGCACTTGGGGACACGGGCTAGTGTTGAACATGGTGCTGGGTTCGTGGTTGGACTTGATGTCATCTTGGAGATGTTTCCCAGCCTTAATGATTCTGTGACTCTGTGGTGGATTTTCCTCCCCAGGCCAGTAGTTTTTGCCCCTCAGCTGAGCCCTCAATCCCTCCTGGGCTCTTCCAGTGCCAGGTAAACCCCTGTTGTTCTAAACCTTTTCAGCATATGGCTGGAATCATGGAATTGTCAAGGCTGAAAGACCTCTGCAGTGGCTCTATCCAACAGCACAAGCTGCATGAAACATCCTCTCGTTCTGTTTACAACTGGGTGTAACAAAGTCTGGCTCCTGAGCCTTCCTTTGGACACGCAGCATTCGGGGAAGTGATTGATCCCTGATCTTTAAAACAGGGCTGTAGGAGTGAATTTACATGCACGGGGAAACATCACCGGGAAGCAGCAGCTCTGGAACTCTCCAAACCTGCCCGTTATTTCCTTGGGTTGAGTTTCCCGTGTCTGACAGCGCTCCGAGGTGATTTATGTATAACCAGAGCAGCCTCCAGTGGTTGGATCCGTGAAGTTTTCCAACAGCCCCTCCGTCTCAGCTCACGGGTGGGCTTTGCAGACCCCGAGCCCAGCCCGGGAGAGGCGGGGGATGCTCTGGGAGCGGCGGGTGTCCCGCGGTGCTGCCGGGAGCCCGGCTGGTCCCTAATTGAGCCTCCCGGGGCTGGCAGTGCCACCCTGCTGTGCACAAGACAGCACAAGAGCCCCGAGCTCGGGGGTGGCACCGCTGCTAGCCCAGCATCCCACCCCCGGCTGCCAGGCGGGCATGTGGGAATTCTCTGCCAGTGTTATCCCAAATCGCCCAGCTCTGCAGGTGCCTGTGAGGGGGGGGGGGAGCCACATCCTGCTGCTCCGTCTCCGTGGCTGTGCTCCCACATCATCTGTCTCTGCCAAGGAGCAGATGGTCCTCCCTGCTCTGTGGGCTCAGGGATCGTGCAGGGATCCGGCTTGCAGGGAAATGAGGCTGCAGGATCCCTTTGTGTGCTGTCCTGCACCTGGAGCTTCCCAGCTTGGAGAGAATCCCTGCCAGGAGAGCCAGTTTTGGGGTTTGTCTTTTAAATTCTCTCCCCGTGCCTTGGCAGTTCCCAGAGTGGTTTTTGCTTCCCGGGGCAAACCAGGTGAGAGGCCAAACTGTGACCTGGGGGTGGCTGGGACGTGGTGGGAGGCTGAGCAAGGTGTGTGTGAAGGTCACAGCTCATCCCAAGGGGTGTTTGTGCTGCCCTGAGCCTTCAGAGCAGCTCCAGGCCCCGGGAGCCCTCGTGTCTCCAAGGACAGGAGCTGCAGGAGCAACACACTGAGCTGATAAATCCTGCCATGGAGCAAAGGGCTACAGCTCTGATTTTATGGAAAACAAGGAGAGGAGGTGACACAAAGAGGTCTGGTCTGAGCCTGAGAAACTTCTCTTACCAAAAGAGATTTTGGTGACACTTTTCCTCGATGCAGCTGCCTGGGCATTTCAAAGCCTCTGAAATTTCATTATCTAAGGAGCACTCACTGGCTTTGTTGGGGACTTCTGGCTGCTTTACAAAGCAATTCCAGCATTATTATTGGAACAAAAACATAACAACTACTAATCCTCTGTTTAAATGACCAGTAAGTTCCCTACAGGCAATGCTCTGCCAAAACATTTATCCACCTAATTTTATTCCATGTAGTTTCTTTAAATTCAGATTTAACCTTTTGTGATGGGGGTTGGAGGCACTTCTGTTCAGGAGCACATTTCACAGGCTCCTGGGAATGCAATTCCCTGGTGCAGGGGAGGGAGGGGGCTGCTGCTTGTCCACGTTAAAGGTGACTTACAGAGCTGTGAAAGGGCAAATTTCCTGGGGTTTTGGAGGAGTGTGGCCAGGCTGAAGAGAAAAGCTCAACCTTTCTGCAGGTAAGTGGAGCCAAACTCCTTTTTTTTCTCCAGGTGCAGGACAGGCTTTTCCCAAGCTGGCAGCATCACACAGCCAGGAAATACTGTTGGCTCAGCGAGGACAGCAAAGCCAGCCCTCAGGCAGGACCTCCTTGCTCCTCCTTGGAGCTTCTGAGGTTGTATCCTGGGATAAACACAACAACAGGAGAATTTCCTGGGTTTCAATCCAACAGGAGTGGGGGAGGGCATTCCCTAAGTCTTGGAATGTGTCATTTAGCCTGGAACAGCTTCTTTCTGTTCTTCCTCGGCTTGTTTTTCCCACCACACTCCTACTTTCTGATTTGAGTCAAACTCCTAACTGGAAAGCCAGCACTTCAAAGGCAAAAGGAGCATATTCTGCCTGGAAAATGTTTAACTGCAATGTTGCAGCACTTGTGAAATGAACGGTGTCGTTTAGAAACTGTCAAAACAAAAAGCTTCCATCTTCCCAGTTTCCTTTTTTTTTTTTTTTTTTTTTTTTTTTTTTCCCTCCAGGAAAAAAAAACCCCACATTCCCTGACTTTGACATGAATTTGTAAATGCTTTGTCACATTTGTTCCCTGCCCAGGCGGGGGGTTGGAATGAGAGGATCTTTAAGGTCCCTTCCAACCCGAACCATGCCATGATTCTATTCTCCATCCCCACATTAGCACTGCCCCCTCCCCAAGGCTGGTTTCCTTTGCAAGTGAATAAAACCCCACCAAGCCCTGGCTGTGCAACGGGACCCTGGTGGGGGGGAAGGACGAGGTCAGCTGTGAAAAATGCATGAGGAAACATCCCCCTGGAGACAGCTGGAGATTCCCGGTGCGGGGAATCATGTCACGAGCAGCACTTTATCAGCTTTGCCTTGTCTCCGCACGCCTGTGGCTGTTGCTGTGCGGGAGGAGGAGGGAGAGAGGAGCTGCCAGGAGAATTTGGATGTGTTGCTGCTGCTGCCCCGGCGCTGCCATGGGCTCCTGTGTGTGCCTGTGCACGCTGTCCCTGCATCCCTCCTTCCTCCCTCGCCCATCCGTGCACAGCGTGAGATAAACAAACCTGCCTCTGGACATGTCATGCCTTAAAATAGATGTTCATACATCAGCCTCTCTCCAGCGGCGGCGGCAGCGGCAAGACATGGCCGACTGGATCTGAGCCTGCCCTCGCTCCCTGAAGGAACCCCAGCCCTCGCCAAGGTAGAGTGAGGGGTGGGCGTCCCCTCCCCGCTGGGTCTGTGTGTCTGGGGGTCTGTCTGCCAGCGAGCTGTGCCCCCTCTCCCTGCGCACCCTCCCTGCCAGCCTGGCACGGCTGGCA